>VXBC01012565.1:191464-290664 GCA_013399945.1 Ploceus nigricollis | reverse complement strand
AACCCCCCTCCTCCTCAAACAATTAGTTTTTCATTGTAAAACCTCCCAGCAGAACCTCCAGCAGAGAAACACAGTCCCCTGGAGATGGCAAACAGCATCATCCTGATATCCCTGAGCTTCTGGATGCTCCTCAGAACAGCAGCAGTAGATGCCTGGTTGGTAGCACAGCTCAAGGAAAATGTCTGGATCACCCTCACCAAGTTACTCAAGCAGAACAACATGTGCTTGTCCATGGGCAGTGCCAGCAACCCCTTAGCTTCTTGCCTGGTAGGGATTCCGCTCAAACCCAATGAATATCCCTTCACAGGGAAAGAACCCAATCCAGTAGACACCTGGGACGAGTGGACGAGGATTCTGCCACGCGCACCAGAGGAGCCCCAAGAACTGGAGCTTTTGCGGTCCTCCAAAGCCACCTTCTGTGTTAAGTTTTTTTACCTCCCATCAGGTAAACCGTGGCCTACCTCTGAATATCAAAAGTCCGTATACATGAAAGATGTGACACCTAACAAGAAAATTTACAACCAATTTAAGTGGTGCAATTACACCAGCAGCACACCATCCGTCTCCACTCACCAACTCAAGAGTGTTGCCCTGGGGCGTGTTCTTGATCTGTGGGGATAGGGTGTGGGCAGGAATCCCCTCCCACTTGCAGGGAGGTCCATGCACGCTTGGCCAGCTTACCAACCTCACTCCAAATTCAACCCAAATTCATGACTGGCTGAAAAAAGATAATCCGGCATGCCAAAAAAGGGAGCTCATTGAATTAGATGAAAATTGTGACAGCCAAATTGAAGAGTGGTCTTATGCCAAGAGGGTGGTAGCTTCTTCAGGGATTGTCGCGGCACTCGACCACCAGACCCCGCCACAGCATGACTGTACCCATTGTGTAAACATGTTAATTGCAGCGTTCTGGTCGCTTTGGTTATGTGATGTGAAGTGCTTGCTAGCACTTGGTATTCTGCAAGTAGGCCTCTGATTTCTATGTACTATATGCTTCAAATAACAAAAATTTAGAGACATAAAAAAATTTCAGCATTCAAGTCTGAAATATTTTCTGAGTGTATTGTTGAGTAAATTCTAGGGCTGTAACTTTCAAATAGGATAGCTGGTGTAGATTTCTTCTAACGCTTATCACAACTGTAGATAGATTTAACAGTGTTTCTGGGCCTCTAGATTATCCTAAACACATGGGGCATACACAATTGTACACTGTCAAAAATGCCAGTCCTCAAGGCCTAAAAGGTGCCCTGGGCAAGATGTTTAATCCTGACCAGCTGGTGTGCAAGGCATCTGGGGAAACAATTCACAGAATTTCCTATGGGCATTTTGTGGGATGGTGGTGCAGAGAGAATGTGATATAATCAGAAATACTTCAGAGTTATTTTCCATTTCTCTGCAGGGTCAACCTTTGATATAAAAGTACTTCTTGAAGTGGTTTCTCTATATCCTTTATTTGATAAGCATACTGTTCCTGCTTGTTGTGCTGTGGCAATTAAAGCTTATTTTCTTCCTATTTCTGTAACTTGTAAATGTTTTTACTTCTTTACTATATGGCTGCTTAGTTTTATCATGATTAACATTCTTGCCAAATTTTTGTAATTAGTTACTTGATTTAAACATAGTGGTACTGCCATGATCCATTTTAGTTTAAAGGGAATTTCATTTTTGAATTAAACCTTTTAACATTGACTGAAGACTGAATAACACTTAACAGTTGTTTTTTGAAACAAATTAATTCTGAGAGCTCGAGGTAGAGGGTATCATCTTACAAGGTGTCTGCATCTGAATCGCTGCCTCGTACATGCCAGAAGCACTGTTAACTCCAGAGCCTAGGCTGTGTGAGCTGTGTTAGCATTGCTCTGCACACCAGGTTGTGCTGTGTGGTCTAACACAGGCACTCCCTAACTCTGTATCATGCAAAGATAGTGTTAGTAGTGCCATGTCCTATCACTAAGTGGGGAGGATGGTGGACTTGGCTTTCAACTCAAGCCCGTGACTTAAAGGGAGACTGTAAATAACCTGGTATCAAGCTGATGTACTTTTACAATGATAACTGGGTACTATGAGAGATGTCAGCATTAGTGTGATCTCAATAAAGCTTCTTCTACGGTGCCAACAAAGGAAGGGCAGCCAAAAGTTCATATTAAAGTCTGGAAGAGTGCAGCTATAGTGTTCCTGTAAAATCATTATTAGTTTTGAGTGGGGTGACATAATAGTAGTCAACATAGGCAGCGCTGGTAGTATGTTGTGTTATTCATCTTAAACTTTACTGTACTGAATAGCTTGGAATAGAAGAACCATTATCCTGATTAAAGAACTGTTCTTTTTATTTATAATTGAGAAACTGAAATTTACTCACTGTTGCAGGGTTTTGATAGTGCTCCTTATTCTAACTGTATCTTGTTACCCTGGCATGTAAATGTTACTCTTGTTAGCAGTTATATTGATTTTGTTTACACTTTGTGCTTTATTTTAAAAAATAGTGAACTTTTGTCCTCTTTCAAAGTGGCAGTTGCCCTTGTGTCCTGCTGGAAGTTCATATTTTTATATGCTGCATCCAGTCTTTAAAGTTTTTGGCATTTCTAGTACTGAGAAATGGAAATCAGAATTGCGTGGCTTTCTTCAAGTTTGAAGCTCACCTGAATCCTGATCCAGGACAATTAAAATTAATTCAATTTTGAATTATGACATTTATTAATGACAGTCACACCTTTGTGAGTAACTGACACTTAAAAGCAAACAAAAGTTCAAAGCTATATCATCATAGCTTACAAATCATTACTTCCAGTTGCTTCTCTGTTCAGCCTTTCAAAACAAGTAAACTTAATTATAGCTTTACATCAGTCATTTAAACAGTGTATTTTTTTAACAGGTGTCCAATCTGTGAGGAAATTAGGTATTGATATAGAGGCAATAGCGAGGCAATAGCCTTTTTTTTTTTTTCATTCAGGGATGCTTGAGAACCTTTTTTTGAGGACCTCTTCTTATGCTTTACATTTACTCTGTCAGCAAGAAATAAACTTGAGTCCAAAAGTATGTATGGGCTTACTTCAGTATAAAATCATAAATGCAGCTCATCCTAGTCAGAACTAGTTTTTCTACTGTTGTTTCCTAGTCAGTGGCTGCACACGATTTTTCAGCAAGCCATGTTATGAGAAAAATCTTCAAAATGCCAGTGGTAAAATCAGATGATGAGTCTTGGCAATTTAAGAGGTTCTGCGCACACAGTTGTCTTAAAGTTGCCTTGCTTTCATTGTATTTAAGTTGTTGCATTGATTCAGGAAGATACTAGTTAAGCATACTCATTGTTTTTCACGGCAACAAATGGTTACTAAATTTAGTGTTTTAAGTGTGGCATAATATGTAAATAACTGCTTTGTGTTGGGCTGTTAGTGTAGTGTTCTTGTATTCCAGTTAACCACATGGTACCAATGCCTGGTAGATAAGATTAATTTGTATTCTGCAAACAACAGATACAACTTAAAATGGGTCCATTGAAACCTAGAGTGACCAAGATGTGTTTTTAAAAGTGTGTTCCAGTATTTAATGTTAGATGTGCCCCTTTTGCATAGCAATCATGTGAAAAATTGCTAGAAACTGTAGAGCCACCCATGTACTGCTTCTTGACCGCAGGTACTTGCAGGAATGACGAGCCCTTGGGATATGTGTCCCATTAACCTCGTGCATGCTGTTTAGTTTCATTTCATATGGAACTAGCCCTGCATATTTGTTCTATGCAGATCCTACTAGTAACTTTGGCTGATTTCAGATTAAGTGGGATGAACTGGAAGTCTAAAAGGAAAATGGACATGCAGTCTACATGGGAAAATGTAGGAGGAAACATCGAGCAGGTGCTGAGGAAGTCATTGCCAAATATTTGCAGGATGTGCTCAGTGTGAATTAGGTTCAGTTTGACCTTCTTGACAAAACAAGGCTTGTAGAACTTATCAAGTGGCTTGACTTGATCAGGTTTTTTTGATTCAGCAGAACCAGGAGAACGGTTTCTAATGAGTTTTATTCCTTTAGAAGCTAGATTTATATTGATAAACAGTAAATCTTTTAAATTTTGTAAATATTTCTAGTTGATATGACGAATACTGATGCATAGTAAATAATGATCCTTGGGGCATACTTTACCAAAAGGTAAAGCAAACTATTTGAAATTATGCAATATTGAAAACAATGATGAGCTAGATTATTCTTCCACCTGCTAAATCTTCATGAATAGTCATTTACAACAAATACTGTAAGTCTCCTGTTGTAATATCAGCTTTTATACAAAAGATCACTAATTTTCTTCTCTTACTTGCTTTTAACATACTAAAAACACCACCTAGAATTTTGATTCCTTGCTTATTTATTAAGTGACAAATTTAAGCCTAGTATTTTAGTACGATTTTTCTAGAATGCTTGAAAAAATATGTAAAAATTCAGAATAGACAATACAAAGACTTACAGTAATGGAGATTGGAGCAAAGTCAGGACTACTGTTCCTGTTCTGGCAATGGATTTGTGGTGGTCTGCCTCTGTAAGATGTCAAATTTCTTGGTTCTTTTTGTTCATGTGTAATGATTGCCCTTTTGATTATTCTGAAAGCTAAAGTTCACGTGGTTACCAGTGACCACCTTCTTTGCTCTGCCTTCTTTCTTTTTGTCCTTTGACACTGTACCCTGCTTGCAATTTTGGACAGCTTTCCATTTAGTTGTGTAGAAATCAATGTAGTTTCTGTTGCCTCCATTTCCTGTATCAGCAATGATTTCAGACTGATACAACAACACAATAGTATTAGATTCAGAGTAAGTCTTCATAGAAGTCCTATCAGAAATCCTGGTTTGGGTTGGTAAATTAGCCATTTGTGATTTTACTGACAGACTTGTAGGACAAAGTCTGTGTCTTAAGCTTCCTGATTTGTTGGTTTTGTGTTAAGATCTTCAGGGAGGGAAATTTCAAGTGAAATCATAAGCAAGAAGCTGTCCTGCAGTTGTCACTGACTCAGAATTGTTGTCTTGTGATTTCAGGGACTAAATTACACATGAAGTTAGCCTCTGATGCTGGATTTAAAGTAGTAGTTGTACTTTCACGCACCAATCATTCTAGTTTAGGAAAAGATGCTTTTCAAAGGATTAATTGAACATTCAATTAATGTCCAAAAGATGGAAGTACTGAACAGCTTATACAATGTTTAAATAAATTCCTGGACAGTTATAAAATGTCATTCATGTTCTTAATACCAGACTTCTAAATTACTGTCATCTTCTAAATTAAGGTGACACAATGTAAATAACAATCTAGAAATTACTAAATATCCAAAATGGCCAGTGTGACTTTGAGAAGTTCCATAATGCATATCATTAGACTTGGTTGTAAAATCTGCTGTCTCTTGTAGGAAAATCTGTGACATTCTGAATCAGCCTGAACTGATTCTTCATTTCAATCTAAGTCTGCTATTCAGAGGCTTATGTTGGTAAAGTTAAAAGTGCATATATTGTGGACTGTAGCTTCATCTGTGGATAGTCTCTGTAGCATCACAGTTAATCTAAAATGTAAAAACACAGCATTTTATTAGAGGAAATATGACTTTAATTTGTGTAATCCATAGTAGATTTTTTGTTTATATCTTTCTCTCTTTAATACTCACCTCATCAGCATCAATTTGGGTGGTCCGGGTTTTCATGATCTGTTGAATAGAGTCATGTGAAGATCATGAATAGTAAATAGGCTCCATCTGCAGAACTATTCCAACAACCTTTTTCCCTTAAAATTCAGTTTATGCTGTACACAAATAAATAAAATGTGAAGTGACTTTTTTAAGATGGCAGAGAACATGAGAATTGTTCTAAAGGTTTGTAAACCATTCCTTTATTGTCCAGCATTGGTTTTATAACTTATTGATGCTGGCTGAAATTAGTCTGTCAGATGCAGTTAACAAACTGAAAAAGGCCTTTGCTATGTCTTTGGAGTCCATAGCAAGGTGACATGTATCTTATCTTAGTTGTAATCTGATAATGGTCCATACCATGGTGTTCATATATGGCTTTCTTTTAGTAATGTGAGGAAAATCTGATCAGTCCTTCCTTCCTGGCTTACTAACATGACCACACATCTGGCATCTAACTGCAGTCTTTTTGCTTACTCACTGTCTTGCCTCCAAAGAATTCTGGATTCTCTTAACTACTGTGGAAAGAACTGCCAGGCATTGTTCTGTCTAATCCAAGAGTACTGGAAAATTTAAATAATCATTCAAGAAGGCATTTACATGCAAGACTTCCCATTCCAGTGGGGAGGCATTGCATCCTACAAGAAAAAAATTATGTATCTAGGCCCAGATGTACATGAAGTCCTTTCCAAGGCCAAAGGATCAGTTTCTTCTTGTGAAGGTAGATTTCTTAACTGCACAGTGTCAACATCTAGCAGTTCATCAGTATGTCATACTCGCTCCAGCAACACTGTCCATAACTTTAAAGCAATCAGTTTCCATAACTGGTTGTCGAATATGAGCATAATAACTTGATTCCTTCTGCTATGTACACATTGTACGTGTTAGCTCCCTTGGGTTTTTTGAGTGTACTGCTGAAAAGGGACAACTCCCATCCAAAGGAGAGTTAGGGATGGATAGTACTACTTTGTTATTCTGTTCAGCTCACAAATGCATTGTCCTCTTGTTCTCTTTTCATGCACAGCAGTTACAAATGGGAAGTTGCTAGCAAAAAGTTAGTTTCAGGATCTTTCATTATAGCAAAAGCCAGGTATGGATTATCTGGTTTAGAAATAATTTTTGTTAACATTAAATAATGGTGATAGTCTACTCACAATGTTTTTTGACGGAAAAAAAAACCTCAACATTTCAGGGTTGTTTGGTTTGGGTTTGCTTGTTTTCTTAGTCTAGCAAAGAATTGATTTTTTTGTTTGTCTTCTAGTATATTTATGTAATTTCTTCTTTGTATTTCCTGCCTCATAGTAGCTGTGTTTTAGCAAGCATCCTTAGCTGATTGACTTCTTGTATATCTTCCTGAACTATTTGTTTTTACTAGTGCCTTCTTTCCACTTCAGACCTCTGGAATATATCTTTAATACTACATTAGTCATGCCATATTTTTTTTTTCTGTATTGAAAAGGTGCCACTTTGCCTTACTTTTCTTAACTGCTGTGTTCTGCCCCTCACTATTAAGTTACTTTTGTAAAGGGTTGCATTAGTTGCATAACAGCCCTTTACATTGGCTAATTTGGAGATACAACAATTTTCTTTCCACAGTTAACCCAGAAGCCACTCCTAGTTTCTGCACCCATCACAAGCTCAGGGATGCTATTGGGTTCCATGCTGTTGCCATTGGGCTTGGCTAGTCAGTCTTATTTAAACTTCCTCCAAAAGCCAAACAGGCTTTCTGTCATCTTGGTTCACGTTTTATTGGGTTGAAGACTAGACTCCAGCAACTAAAGTTTTTGTATGGCTGAAAATTATTTTCTTGGGGGCTTCCTGTAATGCTGGGATGCTTTTTCCAGAATTGAGGTCACTTCCACTTAATCTCTTAAGACTTTAACATACTGTTGGTATATGCTTCTGACAAGAAATTCTGGTTTGCTAGGCAAATACTTAAGGGGTTTTTAAAGTAGTATTCTGTTACATGTATCTCTTCGAGCCAGGTGGAATGAGCTTTCAGAGATGTGTAACACACCCAAAATAGCTCAGCTACCTTAGATAGCTTAAAAAACAGCAGGATGACTTCTGTGAGAGTGTTAGAAACATAATGATTTTAATAAAGAGCAAAATAACAAACCTCTTAGCAGAGAAAAAGGTGAGCCAGGGTAGAAAGTTCCTTGCCCTGCTAGAAACACCTCACAAAAGCGATTACCCCCCTTTGTTCTCCTATTTTTCTAGGGAACTGCTCAGGCAGGACCTTTTGGCTTCTGTCCAATTGGCTGTCCTTAAACTTGATGTGATGTCCCCAAGGTCCTATGAGGTGTCTTTTAAGCAAATTAAGGAGAGAAACTTCTGGGCTTCTTTCCTTTTTAAGGAGACAAAGGGCTACTTGTTTACTTCTCAGCAGAACTTACATTACTACAGTCTTCAAGATTGGATTTCCTCTACAATACCCAAAATATTGTGTTATTTATGTTGTGTTACTCTTGTGTATGTTCAGATCTTTGTTAAAGTGGTAAACTCTTTGGCCACAGTCCCTTGAGTCCAATCCATTCATAGTGTGTATCTTTAGCTTTGGAAGGAAGCTCTGAGCATACATCCTCCCCCTGTTTGTTTATCTAGCTAATAATAAGCTGCCAGGATACTTGAACAGCTTCATGGCTGGCACCCAGACCTTCACCCAGTAAATGATTTTGCCTTAGCTTTCACTGGAGATTTAGAATAAAAGTAACACTAAAACACTTCCAGTTCAATCTGGATGAAAGCTGACTTTCCCCTGTGGTTAATTCATGACAGAAAAGGTTAAAACAAATCTTAGGGGATTCATGACCACATTGCTTTATAAATGCTCGATCTCCTTAAACGTGGCAATACAAACCCCTTTTCCATTTAGATGGTAAAAATGATGTGATTAGTAGCCAGTTGCAATCTGTGGAACAACAAATTGCAACCTGTGAACAACAAATACCCAGGTGTATATAAATGACCACTAGGTTGGAAACCATAGTGCTAAAACATATTAGACTACCAATGGGATTGACTTGGAGCAGTGAAGTAATATTATGACAAAGCAATGCAGAATATTCAAACCTGGTTTGCTGGTTAAGTTACGATGGATTCTGAGTTCCATTTGAATAAAGGAGGGAAATACCCAACTCCTTCAAAAATGGAGTTCAGAACATTTCTTTGTTACTGAGGCTCCTTCAGCAGGTTCAGGAGCTCCAACCCTTTTAGGTTCCAGACTGGCACGTCTTTTAGGTTAGCTCTCTGTGTGACAGTCCATCACCTTAATGGCATAATACAGCCACATCAAATAAGACTGTGAATGTAGCAGCAAATGGGAGTGCATCACCTGGTTGAAAGGGATGAAAATAGCAATTTAGGTGAGAAGATGCCTTTCCTTACCTCAAGTAAGGCCTGTTCTGCCTAACCTGAAACACAATCTGCCTTGCAATACAACCTTCCTGACCTTCCACATTTTGGTCTGGAATGGTTATCTGTTGCCAGAATAGGATTCCTCTCCTACTCTAACACCTCAATCCTTCATCTCAAGTTCCAGGCACGCTGCTGTTGTGTACTGCATGCCCAGTTTTCTGTTGACTTCCCTCTGGCCAAGGTTTATCCCAGGTTAGTTGATTTAGTCTTCCTAAAAGACAGTGAGTGACAGCCAGATTTGCTCAATGCAGTTGGATAGTCTGGTCATGCCAACCACAACATGTCTGACTCTTGCCTTGTCAATTCCTTTCTTGTTCTCCCACTTCCGAAAGAAATAAATATCTTCATAACGAGTTACAGTAAAGAAGTGGGAGGCGGGGACAAGACTGGATACTAAATTAAAATCAGGAAAGCAGGTGTTTTGTCATCATTTACTTTCTAACAGTGTGTGATAAACTAAAAAAAAGATCCAATTAAGACAAATCATGTTTCACTAGCACTTTTTCATAGTTTCCTTTTCTTAATTGAACAAGGATATTTACTGTGGGGTTTTAATACAGTGTTACATATAGAATGGCTATGAATGGATAAATAGGGCTAAAGATTATATGGGAATAAAATAGTGCCATCCTGTAAATGAAATCTCTGACATAGTGGTGAAAGAGTTATTTTGGGCTGTGTACATCTTTGTGTAATCAGAAAAATGGCCTTATTTAAAGTAGGAGGGATGACAAGAGAGTAGGTTTGGCCAGGTCTTTCCTTTTACGCTGTTAGTAAGTAAACTTGTGCATGACAAGGTACAGGTAATAAACAGCCAACACCTCTATCTTTAGAGAATTTGGAGGTGCTAATGCATGACAAGGTACAGGTAATAAACAGCCAACACCTCTATCTTTAGAGAATTTGGAGGTGCTAACAGTGTTCACAGCTTGGAATAGTAAGAGTTGCCATACTGATAACTGTAATGGTGATATTTGGAAAAAAAATTCCATCAAAATAGCAGCATTTCTGAAAGATTGCTATGATAAAGGTATATCCATTTAAAATGTGAAAACTCCACTAGTTATAAGTTAATGTACCTAATACTGTAAAGGAGAAGGAACTGAGGGCCATTTTAATTTTCACAGAAGCTTATCAGATTTCTGTTTCCATGAAGAATATTGATGTGTACTAGAACTTGGCCTCACCACCCCCATAAAATGTATTTGAGATTCAATACACTGAAAATAGAGTGGTAGCAAGAGTCTAACTTTAATGCTAGTGAAATGTGACAGGTATGCAATCTAGTATGTGGATGTTAATGTTTATAAAACTATTTGAGAAAAAAGTATCCTGTCATTTTTTTTCAAATTTTGTGACATCATTTCTATTTCTAATGTAACCTTTTGGTAAAACATGATTTAAAGCAGTGTTTCAGTGTGGTTACATTAGCTTCATTTCTGCTATGATTTTTGTCTTAGCATTTAACATTTTAGATTCTTGAAATACAGTAACTTAGATATAGATTCATGTAAAAAAATTATTTATTGATTATGTGAGCCATTCTGAAAGCCTGTCTGAAGCTTTTTCTGTCATTGCCTTCACTGTCCCAGTGTAATAGGGTTCCCACTAAAGAACGAAAGAGTTTAAAAGGAATTAATTGCTGTGTAATAAGCCTTATCCTTCGCTGAGGTACTTCATTGAAGCTAGACAGTGAGTGTTTTGTGACAGAAGGGAAAGCTGAGGGGGATGGGAGGAGGAGGAAGCTAGAAAATAACCACGACTGGCCTCTCTGCATTCCTGTAGGGCTTGCCTTTTTTAAAATTGGAAGCTGCTTTTATAGATGCTCCTCCAAACACGGTTTTCATTTTCCATACTGTCCCATTTAGACTTTGGAATGCCTGGATGAAAGGGCAGGCCCCCAAAGTGACTTCCCAATCTGTTTTTGCAATTCCAGCCAAGTTCCCTTTAATGTATGGAGCGGGCGAAGTTGAGCTGACTCTTATAATATCCCAGAACTCAGGCGCAGCTGCTGCTTTAAGCGGCACTGAGAGATAATACAACAGCTCTGCTATTTACTGGGACTCAAGTGCCTGGACTGGCACACAGAGACATTATATGAAATCCGAAAGCATGAGGATAAAGGAGATTTCTTTGCGACAAGATCCTGATCTAAGAAAGGAGTTGGCATTGCTAGCTCGAGGATGTGATTTTGTTTTACCTTCTAGATTCAAGAAGAGACTGAAAGCATTTCAGCAGGTTCAGGTTTGTCTTTCTGTTCTTATACAATTAAGTTATTGTTGTCAATTGTACCTTCACAACCACTCAAACTGCAGGCAATATGTGGAAGCTGTTGCTCAATTAGCAGGGTTTTGATAGTCTGTTCTGTATATGCTGATTTCTTCTGTGTTTTAAAAGACTGTGCATGTAGTTTTGTGCAAAGAAAAGGTGCGAGTTTGCTGAAGCACATAGTGCAGCTAAAGTATGATGTTTGCACAGAGGTATATGCAGTGCAAAGTTGGTAGATTTAATGCTACTAATCTGCATAATTGTAATCTACATGCATTTCCCGGGGGGTTTAGTTTACCTCTTACTGGAACTGGGCATATAAAATATACTGAAATAGGCTGTAACTTCACTAGCTCAAACATAGTATGGTAAAAAGTGCTTTCATACTTGCATGATGATCCTGAATTCCTTTAGATTATGTTTATTTTGAACTTTTTATTTGGATGAGATCAGTTGGTGCTGCATGATTCACACATGTACTGCTGCTGTTCTGTAGCAGTGAGTTAAAGCTACAATTTTAAAGTGTGCTTAAAATTGAGAATAGAAGTATTTGAAAAGTAAAATCAGAAGGGAGACTACTTATAGAGTAAATGTTCAAAGAGATTTGTTATCTCTTGGAGTGACAAAAAGCATACAAATTTTTTTTGAGAAACTGAAATTTGGTATTTCTTTAAATACCCTTTAAGACATACAGTGGTATCTGAAAGCATTCATTTTGACCTTACCCTCACTTCTAATTCATATACTAAAGGTATGTCAGTGAAAGCATGTGTGAATTTTTTTTACCCTTTTTTAATTAAGGAAAGTTTAGCAGTTGAATAAAAATTACATTAACTTAGAATTTCTGGCATTGTTAGTTATTCTAAATATAGCCTGCTACTTAATTTTGAATTCAGTGCACTAGTGTCCCTTTAAGGTGACCTTCAAGAGAGGGACATAGAGTCCTATGACCCTAAGAATGGACTAGCCTTCTGTCTTCTATATGATTATTTAAAATTTGTTTCAAGTGATCTTTATAAGCAATTTTTATTCCTTCGTGCAAAGCAGAGTGCCAATGTTGACTGTGCTGGTTTACACTATTCAGCATAGACATGTGAGTTAAAGGAATTTTGACTTGTGTCTTCAGTGCTAAACTGGAGACAGGTAAGAGAACTAGTTGACTAGAGACAGCAAGAAAAGAAAATACTGTCTTAATTACCCAGAAGCAGTGGTAGCAGTTAATATTTAGGCACCTCAGAAGAGGAGGCAAGTTCAGTCTAGTCATGGCATCCTGTTGTAAACAAACACAGCATTACCTTGTGTGGTGCCCCTTAACTTGATCTGTCTTTCATCGAGTGATAGTTGGATCACTTGTACTTTTACAGGGCCTTTTTATGTTGACCTAGAAAACATCTCAGTGTAGTATGGTTAAGCATACCTCCAAGCTACTAACTACTTTAGAAAACAGCTTGTCTAATCTGTAGGGGTTCTTTTCTTTTCTAGGATGCTGCTGGCTATAAACTTACAGTGAAGACAATGAGCAAATATTTTTCATTTTTAACCAGTCTTGCACTTCCTGGGTAAATGGCAATTGTAGAATAATGTATGATAAATGACAGAAATTACAAAATTTTTTGAGCAAACCAGAATTAATAAGAGTATAAAACTAGAATATGAGGTCTGTCATTGGTCAGTTTGATAGAAATTATTTTATCTGAAGTTGCCTTTTTAGGTGGTGGTTTGCTTCAACTTCACGATGTTAAGGAGACCTTTTTGGAAGTATCATAAAAAATTAAATATGGGTGCTAGTAACTGTTGATATAGAAGATGGGTATTCTTTACGTGCTGTTTTATGTTAATATTAATTCCAACTTATCCTCGTAGGTTAGGTGCATTTCAAAGAATAGTTATCAGTTACATAATCGTTGAAGAAATTTCATGTTAAAATTGAAGACTGCTTAGAGATTTTGTACAATAACTTGAAACAAAACTTTATCACTTCAGTTGCTAAGCTTTGTTGCTTTTGGAGTTTACAACCTCCTGTTCCACTGAATGCTGAAGTCAAGCAGAAGTGGAAGTCAATCTGTTCTTCCATATTTCTACTACAATCTTGTAATTTTATAATTTGTTAAACAAATGACAGATTCTCTTTAAGAGGTTTGTGATATTAAAACTAGCATCTTAAAATAAAAAATTAGTAATGGTGCTGGATAGTGAAATAACGTGGTTCAGAATCTGCTCTGAGGCGGGTTGGAATGACTGGGTCTTCCACAGGTTCCAAGAATTCTAAGGCAGTGGCTTTTCATATAGGGCCATGTAAGTAAATAATCTGTGTAGGTAATCCCCTGTGGTTTAGAAAGGGTGGTCATTAGAGCATAGCACATCAGGTTTCTTGAAAATCTTTAAATAGACCATCAGTAGTGAGGTGGGTTGTTCTGGAAAGTGGTGGAATAGGCAGTTCCTCAGTTTTCATTTATTGATGAAAATTGAAAAAACCTGAGCAAAGTAGGGCTTTATGGAAAGATCTGTTTTCCAAAAGAAAGATAACGCAATACATAACTGTTGAAATGTTCTCTTTTACCTTGGGGAGCTAAATTTCTTAGTAGGTATCTCTGCCTAAAGTGAAGTAAAACTTCCGTCCATCTTAGCATGATGTTGATTCGAAAACCAAAATCTTTCTTAAGTACTTAATACCTACGGGATATATTGAGCTGGGAATGCAGCACTTGAAAAGTCACTGTGTCCACCTTGCTTGTCAATTTATCTGAAACTTTGGAGGGAGAAGAAACTATTACCTTGTCAAATGTATTGGCAACTTACAGATGTGAACTGAAAGGCTGAGCACTGTGTTTTAGCCAACATCTGGTGACATCCCTACCTGTCAGAGTTGGAATATAAGCAGCACCATTGTGTGTGTTATATGAGGAAAATATACCTCAAGTTTGAAACAAAATTACAATAAAATACATGTGTGTACACTGACATGCTTATACATTTGTAACTCAGTGTTATCTAAACTAGGAAAATGGGTATTTTTTGCTACTTAGAGGCCACATCACCTTACAAAACTTTAAAACTAGACTTTTTAAAAATTCAAATAAATTCATACTGAATATAATGATTTTTTAAAAGGAGCTAAAAAAACTTCTGGCCTAAGTTTTTAATTAATCTTCTCAATGTTAGTGACAGACCTGTGTGGGCATATTTTTCAATACTTTTAATGAATTATATCTTTATCTGCTGTGCGTCACAACTCAGTGTGAAAACAGAGAACTACTCGTTTCATGACCACCTGTTAATGATACTAAATGCTGCTTACACATGCTATTTATGTCAGCTGTATGAGAGCTATTTCTTCAGCTTCTGCAGTGCCTCACGAGATTGGCTTGCCTTCTGAGTGAAGTAGCTTTAGACTTTAGTGCCTCTTGATCATTTTGACATTCCTTTGTTACCAAAATGCTACATAAATGCTTGTGGCATGTTCAAAACAGCAATGAACACAGAGTCTGTAGGTACTAATGTGTGCTGGGCTGGTGTATATTTGTGATGTAGTGCACACAGTGGTTCTTTTAGTTGTGAAGATAAGTCTCATTTCTGACGCAAAACTACTTTCAAAAGATTTAATTGAGGCTGTTGAGTTTACAGCTATAGTCTCAGAAGAAGGTTGTGTAACAATTAGAGGCTTCAGGCACAACAGCTTTCCTGTTAACATCAGTTTTCTAATTTAACATAATTTGTAGACCTTTTAACACCACAGGGAGAGGACCCAATATTCATTTTTACATAATACTTTTACATCAGGCACACAAATGCCTTATTAAAGAACACAAGTGTTTGCTGGGAGGGCCAGAGATGGAACACAGATCTCATTCTGACTAGCTAATAGGTACGCTTGATGCTAGCTTGCTGATATAATGCCAGTTTTCCAGAGCAGATGCCAACATTTAAAACAGAATGAAAATATATAGGCTGCCCACTGAGACTTACTAGTTAAGATGAGGTTTTCCATAAATGGTTCGCTGCTAGTAGATTGCCAGGTTTTAAGCACTAGTCTCTTAAAAAGAAACTGTTAGCAAGCTGATAGATTTTTACCACTTCTGTAATGGAGACTCCTGGTTCAAACGTAAAATGTATTGGCTGCCTGTGATAGCAGCTTCTTTACCTGCTCATGTCTGGTGATAAATCTATTTTTTAAATTATTATTACAGAAAATGTGTACTGTTTCTGTAGAAAAGCCAATACGGTGAAAGTTTGTTACAGCTTACATGCATTCATGATTTAAGAGTCTATATGTCAGTTCCCTCTGCAGCTAAGTTTTGTGATGCAGCAATTCATACATTGAGGATTTCAGATGTACTTATTTTTCCCTTGAAATATAAGATTCACTATTCTTTTCTCCGTTTTAACTAACGCTACTAATAGTAGATGTTGTATGACTATTGGTAGTCCTAGAAAGCCTGAAACAGTTCAACACATCTTCATATAAAATGTCCTTCAACTTTTACAGGGCAAGAGGTATATGAGATTGTTTTCACATTTGTCCAAATCACAATTTTTCAGGGCATCAGCAGACAAGCAGTTCACAGAATACTTGCTCCAGCTGTTGACTTTGCAGCTCTGTAGCAAGGCTGAACTTGGTGACATTTCTTGTTTGAGATGATTCTTCTTGAAGTCAATTGCATCTAGTGATTGAAGCTTGCTTTGTTGCAAACATGTAAGGATAAAAAGCTATTGCAGAGTTTAAGTGGATGTCTGTCTTAGCTGTATGTGTTACTTTTGATGTTGAACTGATGGCCTGTCCTGACAAGGGCTGTTTTCTGTAGACAAATGTTAAAATTGCCTCGGGTGTACCTGTCAATCCCTTGACTGTGGACAATCAAAATAATCATGTACTAGGAGGAACTTACCAGCTTGTGCCCTGGAAACAGTTGGGGAACAGAATACACTGGGAAGGAATAGAAGAACTGATTTAATTGGTGATCAGAGTATTTTCTGAGGAAGCTGCAACTATATAACAAACATATATTAGTGACTGGAATACTTAATTTGACATAATTCATAAACTGTAGCCTGTTTGACAGCAACTCACAGGCACTAGCAGTCATACTAGCTGTGACTAATATTCTTCCACTACTTTTGTCTTCACGAAATTTAGAAGAAAATTAGAAAATTTTAGAAAATTGTGTTTCATGGGGTAGATTTTTCTGAAGAACCTTGCTTTTTTCCATTTTATACTGTGTACCCTTTTCCATTTTTAAATTAGTAAGGCATGTGAAAGAGAGAAGAAATATCTTCACTGGATAAAAAGTGTCATCACTACCAGTGATGGCACATTCTCAGAGGAAAACTCACTCTAGAAGCCTTTGGTAAAAGTTTTGTCAACAAATAAAGCAAGTTACCAATGGGTGTGGATGTAATGTGGAAAGGTCTTGTGTTCATGGCTTTGGAGGGCATAGGTAACTACATCTTCCATTTTGTCCCCACCCAAGTGTTTTGTGTATAAATCAATAAGCTCTTCATACTGCATACTTTTGATATTGAAGCTCTGTGTGACTGTACAAAGAAAAAAGTGTGCAGCCGTATTTGGAGGTGTTTCTACAGCAATAATGCTTTTGCAATAGCATCTTCCAGTTCCCAGCAGGACTGCATGATTTACCTATGTCAGCTCTACCAAGCTGCAAACTGGGAGAATCCCAGTATTTCCAAAATCAGAGTTGTAGAAGAACTTGAGTGAGACATTTGTTACTGCAGCATATATATTACTGAAAGAGAGGAGATTGGTAAGTGTGTGCTGTAATGGTTAGGTATCGTGCAGAAAAATGCCAGTTTACCTCAGCCTTCTCTAACAAGTGAAAATCAGATTTTGACCATTTGAAAGTTTCCCAGTGCTACTTTTGTTTGCGTGTATGTGATATGACTTGCCTGTGGTGGCCATTCACAAATGCTTTTAGTTGAATGTCGTTTTAAATTCTATACCCCAGATAGTATGTATGGAATGCATTTCATAGTTTCAGGTGGAAGCCCTTGCTGGATGCCACTACCTACTTTCTCCTCCTACATTAGAATATGCTTTCCCAGACAGGTTTGTGTAGATGGTCCAAAGTCTTGCATGCTGTGCTGCAGTGCTGACACTTCAGTGACTTTTTCTTGAGGGTCATTTTGGCTATTTCAGTTTGGCTTGGTTAAATTAAAGGGGAAAAGTGTTAATGATAGTTGTACCATAATTCTTTATGCCTTATAGTAAGACCTCCAAGACTATCCAAGTGGTGGCACTTAGCACAGCAATTTCATTCCAACTGGACAGGGTGCTTCTTTCCCAGGCTATCAAAAAAAGAGTACTACTACTTACTCTGCTGTCTTAAGACTTAAAATAAGGGGAGAAATTAGCTTTATATAGCAAACAGCTTAAAAAAACCCATTTCATTTTTTTTTAACCTCAGAATCAGAAGTTAGGTTCTTCTTTAGGTTTCATTTTTACTGTTACCTAGGATCCTTCCTTATGTTACTCCTAACTGCTCTAAATCACCAAATCTGTTTTGATTTGTTTATGGAATTGCTACATGCTGTAACATATCAGTGATCCCAGAATGGGACAGAGCAGTGTACAGCTTTGAATCTAGAGTAAAGTAGATTTAGCATTGAGGATTAACATTTGCATTGAGCACAAGACCAGATTACCATATACTTTTTTACAGAAATAGACTTGATAGCAAATGGCCAAGAATATGCATAAATGATATGAGAGTGATAGTCCATTTATTTAAAACAGAGATGAGTGCACAACCTGGTATGAAGGAAGGAGACTCCCACCATATTTTTCTGGTCAGAATTTGAACACAGGATTGCTAACTGGAACATAGACTGCATTGGGAAAGCTGCTGAACCCTGCTGTCATACATTAACTCAGGTCGCATGTATAAAATTGGAAACAGTGTAGGTTAAAGTACCTTTTTTCTTCTAATGGTATATTGCTAGAACTTTATGGAAAAGTGTATTAATTTTTCCATTTCCTTCCTCTCACGTAGCACAAATATTGACTACAGACCAAAATAGACAAATGAAATTTTCAGAGTTAAGGCTAACAGCAAAAGTATGCTAGTGTAAAACTGTAGCAGGGTTAAAATTAATGGATAGATATTTATCTCGTACTGTGGAAAGAGGAGCATGTATGATAAAATTAGTCTCTATAGCCCATCTAAAAACAGCTGCCAGACAGTGACTGAAGGATAGCAAGCTGAATTCCAGGATAGAAGGAAACAATTGGGACTAAAATTATTGTTGCCAGAGGAAAGACTTTTTTACATATATACCCTAATGACTGATTTAGCATGGGTTCATTCTCTGTAGGTATCTCTCAGGGTTTGATCAGTTTTATATTTCTGACTAAGCTATGCAAAATTAATCACAATCTTAGCATGGTTTTAAGCCCAATTTAATCTGATTTTAAACAATACTGCTGCAGTACTCCCTGATCTTCCTTATGTTAGCAGCAGAATCAAGTTGCTTCTAAGTGGCACCAACTTGATGAAGACAAATACGGAGTTTTAATTTTGCTCTTTAGCTGTCTTGGTGACCTGAGGCAATTCACCATATTGCTTCAATATCACTAGTGAAGCAAGTAAATTCTAAGGGGGAAGGGGAAGATACAGGTGTGCTGTGGTATAGCTTACCTTATGCCATACTGTAAAACTTCATTATTGAGATTACAGATAAACTTACTGTTTTCAAGATGATTTCCAGTGCAGTAATTTCATTTTAGAGCAATAGAACTTGGCTGGGGGAAGAACCCAGAAATTTTCAAAGTTTTAAGTTGTCCAAGGATCATCTTTCACAGAGGAAAAAATGCGGTTTAGCACACTAAGCTGAATGGGAAGTAGTACAATCAGTGAACTCTTGCAGTAAAAAATCTCATTAGTTTGGCTGGAAAGATGCTAATGAGGATGACACAGAAAGCAATAAAAAAGCATCACACTTCAACTTAAATAATTGTAAATGTCTACCACAAGGTCAAAAGAGCTTATTTCACAGAGGACATGTTTCTCTGGGCTTCTTCTGAGGAAAGTTCTGGTAATAACCTTACTTTGTCTATCCTGAAACACATTTTTGGAAGGCACTTCAGCATGTTAAAAGTATTTGACGTGTTAGAGCAGGGTTTTCAAAATTGTTGTCTTTCCTCCAAAGGAGAATGAACTCTTTTCTAAATAATAGCAGTGCAGGTTTATGTGATGTTTTCAAGATTTAAATTCCACAAAACTACTGATAATGTCAATTGTTTATCTAGAGGGAAATGTTGACTTTCACTTTGACATCAGTTAGATAATAAGTTTAAAAAGAAACATTTCTGTGATTTTATTGGTCAGACTTAGATTGACAGCAAGAACAGAACAGAGGGATGGGAAGGCTGGTCATGTGTTCCTTGTGAGCCTGCTTGCTGATAACATTTTATTGCATTCACAATTACTGTTAAACTAATCAGCTGTAACACACCTTGTATTCTTAAGAACTCACTGAATTTAATAAAGGAAAGACGCACACAAAAAAAATAATGTTACCCTTTGAATCTCCATGTTAGCTTCCATTTTCTGTTGTGTGTCAGGGAACTTCACGCAGTTATCTGTTTTCATGGTTAGGTGGTTGATGACCTTTATATGTGGGTGGTTGCATGCATATTAGGATTTAAAAGGCTGAGTAGCATATCTCTGCAGAAAATCCTCTTAGCTTATTATGCACTTCAGTTCATCCAAGTAAGTTTAGCAGAAGGTAGAATATATGACTAGAAGACATAGTCTATTGAAGAACTAGACTAACTTAAGTATTGCACATCGTAAAGAACATTGCAACAGACCTTTTTTCTTTTAAATGCCTAATTAAAAAGTCTAAGGAATTGACCCAGACTTTTATCTATTTGATAGGCAAAAATCTCTTTATAGTATTTTAAGTATTTAATGCTCTTTTTTTTTTTTTAGTGGGGAAGATTGTAGTGCATCACTTAGTAAAATCCTAATGTGAAGTTGGGTGTAAATATGAGGCATAATTTTTTGGGGTCCTTTTTCGACCCTGTTGTATGCATTCCGATGACTTTTCTCTAGTATGGACATTATCATGGTAATTCCTGTCAAATACTACAGCATGAGCTGACTGCAAACTGTAAATATTTTTAAATGTTTAGGGTTTGGCTTTTTTCCAGAGAAACAGGTGGAAAAAATGTTGGTGTAATCATCATTTCTGAATGAAGTTATCTTATTCTGTAGTCCTGTCAAACAATATAAACACCAATCAGTTCAATCCAGGTAGCGATAGGACAAGGGGGAATGGTTTTAAACTAAAAGAGGAGAGGAAAAATTCTTTACTGTGAGTGTAGGGAGGCACTGGTACAGGCAACCCAGAGAAGTTGTGGATCCCCCATCCCTGGAGGTGTTCAAGACCAGGTTGAATGGGGCCCTGAGCAGCCTGATCTAGTGGGTGGCATCCCTGCCCACAGCAGGAGGGGTTGGAACTAGATGTCCCTTCTAACCCAAGTTCATACCTTGATCTCAGAGATGTCTAAAAGAGTATTAAATTCACAAACGTATTTACCTTGCTTCCTTTTCCGGCAAGTCCTTTATAAGTGAGGGTTTACTCACTTGCATTTGAATCCACGTATTCAACCCCTTCATGGGGCTCAGTATTTCTGCTTTGACAGTTGCTACATGCAAATGTTAGATCTAGACATTACTGAGCATACATTATTAAAATATCTGGGAACAATTCCTCCCTTCCTTGTTACTTCAGCAATATATCCTGTAGTTGAATTACTGTATCATAGCATTAGCTCTTACAGTTAAGAGAGAAGGAAAAGCCCACCCTCTTAAAATTCCCACTGTCTTTATTTTTTGCTTATAACAAAGTTAACTGCTGAATGCAACTCATCAGGTGGTAGATGTAAGAAGACTGTCTAGCTTGAAGAATTAATTTCTGTCTTTGGAATACGGTGTATCCATGTTCTTTGGTATACACTAATATATTACTGTATTGTAATTATAATACTGATTTTACGCTATGATTTTAGTAATGTTTATTACTATAAACAGCTTCTGAAAGAATGGTTAGAAAAGGATCTGGAAAGGTGCAAAATTAATAGTAGAAGTTTTGCCCTTTGAACAGTGACCTCAATGGGATGAAAACTTCCTTTTCCTCCACTGTAAAAATCAAGGCAAGTAAGTGTTGGATAGCTGTGGACAGTCCTTACAATCCTGTATGTCAAGAATGAAAACTGGTTGTGTATTAAAGGTTTTCTTGAATTATCCTATAGAGAAATCTTACAGAAGTTTGTTTACATTACTGCAAACAAGACGTTTTGAAGGAATCCTCAGTTCCCATCTGTTATATAAAACCTAAACTGCAGTGGCAACTTTGCAATACACTTACAGATCCTGGACTTCGTATATACCTATTGCAACGTTTAGTGCTCCCTTCAGTCCTGGCACTTCAGCACACATCTGTTTGAGTTATTTACAAGCTTATACAGCTGTTTTCCTTAATTCCATGCATGCTGTTGTTGATACTCTTTCTCAGCAAGTTGCAGGGAAAATTTTCACTGACCAAATGAGTCTCTCTTTTTGCGTTTAGCTCCTTGGTACAAGTTTTAAAGGTTTTAACTTAAAACCACAGGAAAATGTAGATCACTTTCTAAATGTTAAATTGACCGCTGAAGTGGAGTAGTTTTGCAAAAAGATTAATGAACTGTTCCTGCAGATTTTCCAGTCAAAGATTTGATGTTAGCAGACTTCTGGCAGTTCTTGTTAATGAAGGAATTCCCCAGTTAAAGTTATAATTAATTTTAGGACAGCCTAATCTCACACATTTAGTGCTTTTTGATTGTCCTGAAATAACAGAACTCCTTCATCCACTATGCAATATGTGCCTCTACAGAAGTAACTAGCACCTGAACAGAAAATAGTGAAATTTTTAGAGCCCTTTTAGTATCACACATTCCTTCACTAGAGCACATACAGCAGAGCAGCCTCCGTTGTATAAGGAGCCTTTTGGTTATTGGAATTCAGACCGAGAGAAGAATCTTTGGCCCTTCTTGGGAAGGTGAGAAGAGGGAGATGTAATATCAACTTTATAGTGCATTAGTTGGAGCTAATGGTTTTGGACGATGTGCTTCTCTCTTTGGTACAGTTCCTATCCCTGTGTTGACTGACATTAACAGCACAATTCAATTGTCCCATTCCAAGTTGCTGGTGGCATTTAAGAAGCATTAGTGTGCTCAGAACATCCACATGGCAGATGCAGAGTGAGAGCTGTGCTTGGAGCTGCCTGCTGGATACCACAAGGAATGTTCAAGGGCATTTTGTTTCGTGCCCTAGATGGTATTCTCACTAGATGCCTATATGTAGGCACCAAATAATTCTAGCAGAAATGATTGTGAAGTGATCATACATTTGGTAATGCAAATGAAGCCTTTTTATAGTTTCTTCTTTTGCCAACTTTGAGAAACCAGCATGTGAAAATAGGCATCTTTCAGTACAGGGAGAGTTAATTTGTCTTGCTATGACAGATTTGTAGTCTATATTTGGTCTTAGAATTAATATTCTGTCTTATAGATTAAATATTATATATTTTTACAGTAAGCATGCTGAATTCAAATGTTTCAATGTAACATTTTCATCTTAGAAAAAATAATTTTTCTTCAACTATATGTTTATCTTAAGTTCTGAATCGGTTGCTGAACTTCTTTGTTATAATCTTTGTCTGTTGTGCACATGTTCCAGGCTATAAGATGAAAAATAAATAAAAAGCCCTTATCATATAATTCTTTTAAATAACTTGTCCTTGGATAGGTCTTACTACAAATCCTGAATTGATATTTCCATATGTGTTTAAGAACAGTTTTTAACTTGGACCAATGGAAATAATTTATTGTGTAACTGAGGTATCTAAATTAGTGGTTTCTGAAAAAATGTAGTATCCAATGATCAAATGGTTCTGATGATAGCGTTTCTTTTTCTCTTGGGATCTTTTCCAGTGTAGTCTTCCCTCTGCTTCTACCTTTCCTTTTAAAAGAAATTTTCTATCTGAGGCTCTAAATTTCCCTGGTTGTGGATTTTAAAAATGCCTTGCCTCTCTGTACTTAGCTTCCTCAGAATGCTGATTTACCTCATGATATTGACAACATTCAGGGAATGTTAGTAGTCTGTGATTTGCACTTTGCCTTTTCTTGGATGAGGCATTCCTCATCGGGCACCTCTGAAGAACTGAACCACCTGCTGCTCTGTGGCCGTTTGAGCAGCTCACATGGGAGTGATTGTCTCAGAATCATGGAATATTCTGAGGAATATTGGAAGGGACCCACAAGGATCATCAAATCCAGCTCTTAAATGAACGACCTGTACAGGGATCAAACCCATGACCTTGGCGTTATTAGCACCATGCTCTGACCAGCTGAGCTAATCTTATGTCAGTCCAGGCAGTTCTTGGAAATGGGGAAAAGGGGAAATGGGGTAACTGCAATGGCTCTTGTAAAGTGCTGATGGGTAGGGCTGGGCTTTTAGCATGAAACAAGGTGTTCACCCCATTACAGACATTATTTGTAGTGCTGGTGGTGATTTTAGCTAGAGAATAAAACATTGCTATCTTTAGACTTCCTAAAATTTTGGAAGTCTGAAGTTGGAAGGAATTTTTGATACCCTGTAGCACTCTTATTCTAAGCTGCCTCATCAACTGGACTGCTGAACCAATTATAAGATATCAAAAGTTGTTACTTACAGGATTCTTAGAAAGTGACAGACATTGACTCCTGGTGTCACAGATTCAAGGTAACATTTTCCTCTATGAAATAAATCTTGTAACATAGTTAAGTTAATTCTGCAGCTGTGAACAGGAATTCTGGCTCAAATACAGAGGAGGGGAAGGAGAGGTTAGTTCANNNNGGAAAGGGAGGTTTTTTTTGGTTTTTTTTTTTTTTTTTTTTTTTTTTTTTTCATATGTAGCATTCCATTGAAAGCTCCTGGGCTGGAACTCTGCAAATTAAAATCTGTTGTCCATAAGCACCTAGTTCTTCCACTCACATAAGGAAGGACTTTAATTGTGGTGGGAGAGCTGGGTATCTTTGCAGGCATATTGGCAAAGGTGATAAGGAGTAAAACAACGGTTCGGGTTTTTGGAGGGATTTTGGGCTTATATTCCCCCAATTCTGTTTGAAAATGAGAGATTAGATGCAGAATCTTGAACACATTCATCATTAGGACGAGTCAACCTATAGCAATGTTTTAACATTTGAATAGTAATGTTGGGAATAAAGACTTTAATTTGGTTTAATTGCTAAGTTTGAGTTGTTTCCTGACTCTGTTTTTACTTTGCCTGTTATCTTTGTTTCTCTGCCCTGTTTGACATTCTTTTGGAAACTGACTAAAAGTTAAATTATTCTTTACTGAACTTAAAGGCTAAATTTTAAATAAATTTCTCTTGTTACGGGTCATCTGGGGGATTTTTTTAGTGATATGGTGTATCATAATTCTTGAGAAACAGATTTCTAAACTTTCATTGCATATACTTTACCCAAAAAAAAATCCCTCTGCAGACATTGTTTACTACCTTTATAAAATCTATCATTTTTAGGGTAAAAAAAAAAAAAAGAAAATCTTCATCATAACTTCATTAAATAGGTTGGTGGCTTGTAACAAAGTTATTATACTTATTTCAAAAGCTTGAAGCTGTAAAACTAGAAGTATTTCCAAAGCAAATTCTTTCATAACATAGAGGTTGAAAGGTTTTTTTTCTGAAACAGATGATAGAACCTGAGTAATTTCAGATGTCCCCAAGAAGCTGTCCAATGTATCAGTCTTGAAAACTGAAGAGTGAAGTTGTTTTTACTAAATATTTAACATCCTAGAAGTCTTTCAAATTACCATTTTTGGAAATAATCATTAATTTTTCCAATGTGCTCTTATTCTGTAATATTCTGTAATTTTTGAAGGTGTGTTGAAACATAGAATACCAAGAGATTTAAGTCATCTGTGGAGGACTATGTGATTTCATGGTACTTGACTGTCAAATGTGTATTTATCTATTTAGGTTCAAACAAAGAAGGAAGAAACTTTGCCACCATCACATAGTCAAAACATTCCAACTTTTTATTTTCCTCGAGGATGTCCTAAGGAAAAAGTAAATATAGATGCTGTGATTGCCAAAATTGAGAAGACTTTTTCTGAATTTCCAAATGAGAGGGCAACATTAGAAGACATGGGTAAGGTTGCAAAGGTGAGAACTTGCTGGCCATCATCTTTTTGTACGGTACTCCTATGGAAAGGAAAGATGAGTTGTTCATGCTTAGTTTTCTTGTATTGTGTGTTTCCGTCTCCCACACATTAGTATTTAATGATATTCTGCATTGTTGATAGCACAGTTATGTGAAATTTTCTGCATTAACTATGTATCAAATGACCTTATAAAAAGAAACAAAACATTAAACCAAAACTTGAACTACTTTTTTTTTGCTGCATAAACAACCAGATACTAAAGAATGACATTGTATGTTGGTCTCTATTCCATATTGACCAAGAGACTTAAGGCAAAAGCATTCCTAATATACATCTTGTTTTCAGATGTTCACACAGGTTAGGTTTTTTTTCTCATTCTGCTAAATGGAGGTATTGTAAAGGCACTGGTAAAAACAGCATGGTTTGGTAACTTGAGATTATAGCTCTCAAGTTATTCCTGAAGAGCTACTTTAGAGTTATGGCAGAGTGACAAAATACTTAGCTTAGAAATCAGCAAATATTTTTAAACTTCTGTGTATGTTTAAAGACAATAAGCTAGTTAAAATGAACTTAAATTTCCATTTTGTTATATTGAATAAATGCTTGAAATCTCCCTGCAAGTCGTGGTCTTGGTAATGAGTCTCAGGTTCTCATCCATGTTCCTGTCACTTTGTCCAGGGTCTAGAAAACAGAAACTGACTGCTCACAAGAGCAGGAGTGGGGGCTTGCCTCACCAAAACTTTTTTACTACCAAGCTGAGTGATAGGATCCCTGTCTTCCACAGGTCCTTCCAACACAGAAGTGAGGAGGTAGGGAAGAGGCCCTTCTCTCTCAGCAAGGAAGCTGAAAGGGCCTAGTCACCTATAATTCAGTGATGAAAGACACCTTCCTGAAGAATACTGTCTGAGGACAGTATTCATCAAAACCACTTCTTTTAATTTGTTTAAAGTACTAGTTAAACTATTGCATGAGAGGTAATTGTACTTTTGCTCCAGTGACCTTACACATCTTGCAGTATTCAGTGTTTCTGGAGATCCTTGGGGATGCCAGCATGTCTGACTGCTCCCAGCTGGAGTCAGTTTTAGGCAAATTGGGCTCTTGGCTGTTATGGCTGTGGATGCTTGGGCTTCAGGTGCATGTGGTCGCACTGGAGTTGGGAATGTGTAGCTGTTGAATACCCTAAATAAAGCAAGATACTGCTGCTCAGGGCAGGCTGGCCTGCTATTTAAAATTGGATAGAGGATGTGCCATGCACGTGCAAAGGATGCAGATGAGTTGAACCATCCTCTGAGCCAGACAAATGTCAATCTGCTCCAGTTCAGAACCTCTGTAAGTGTGCTGTCTTGAGCTTAGCTTAAAGATATCCAGCTCTTGAGCGGAGCTTAAGATGGACTTTGTTCAGCTGCTTGGAGCATGGACAGACAGACACCTGACTCACTGCATTAGTCTGTTAGGAATGCTACCAGTAGCCCTGTGTTTTGCTCTCCACTTTTGGATTTCAGCCTAAAGCAGTTGCTTTAAATGGATTATTTCAGAAGGTGAAGCTGGTTTCAGAAACTGTTTTTTAAAAAATATCTTCCCTAATGCTTTCTTCTTAACACTTGTAATTTTTGAAGGATCTATAAATAAAAGAGTAGCCCTCAGATAAGCAATCAATAAACTGACTTGATGTATACTTTAACTGTAGGCTTGTCAATGCCCACTCTACTGGAAAGGTCCTTTGTTTTATTGTGCTGGAGGTGAACGAACAGGATACGTGTCAGTTCATAAATTTGTTGCAATGTGGCGGAAGTAAGTAGATTACTTTTTTTAGAAGTACTGCATTTTTTTCATTGAAATGTGATATTTTAAGCTCTGAATGTGATCCTGTCTTGTAAAGGGGAATAAAACACTTTCCCATAATCAACTATTGTCAGCAAGCTTGTACAGGGGAAAATGTAACTAAATAATACTTGAATATAAACAAATCTTCATTTGCAAGGTTTATAGATTTTAAAATGTTTGGGTAAATGACTGACAGTTCATGAGAAGTGAAAACCATGGCCTTTACTTGTAGATGCCAGTTCTGAACAAAGTGCTTTTTATTTTTAGTTCTTTTCTAATTCTAACTTTAAATTGTCCTTTCATATAATCAATTACATGGTGTACCCGCCTCCTTTAACATAAATTTAAGAGACGCTACTGCTTTGATAAGTTCACTTGGAGCATGGTTTGACATTTGTAATGACCTTTTGAATAAATACTGTTTCATAGGCCTTGCTCTAGGATGCCTGCATGAGGTAGCATGAGCAATTTTCTGTGTAGAATACTAAAGGGAAATATTTACATTTCAGAGTACTTCAGACCTGCTACGATGATGCTGCAAAGTTTGTTCACCTTCTGATGAACCCTGGATGTAACTACTTGGTGCAAGAAGACTTCATTCCTTTTTTACAAGTAAGTTGCAGCTGAAACTATTTCTAGGAACACCACAAAATGATGAACTGGCAAAGCCCTGAGTTGTTTGAACTAAACATACTTTTTCATGGTCATCATTAAAGTTTATTGATAATATTTAGTGCAACTGACTTTGCATGATGCACTAAGATGCTAGTGACTTGTTTATATTATGTTAATAATTTCGTATAAGGTGAGGTGTTTTTTAAGCACCATGGTAAGATTTAAAATCAGTTGTAGGAATAACACATGTATTGGAATCTTTTGTGTTTCATAAGGCAGTTAAAGTTATTTAAGTCAGGGTAGCCCTTTGGAGGGCAAAGGAGAAGTGGGATATTAATTCAAAACCTAGTAAATCTTTGTTGGAAGAGCAGCAAACACCACCTATAGAAATGACTGAATAAAACCTGAATTCACTTTACTGAATCATAGCCACCGAATCACAAGCTACGACAGCAGTGTCCAAAATCCTCAGCCTGTCTAAAATACAGGATAAAAATCCTATAATATTTCTAAAATATAGAAAAGCTTTTGTTTATCTGATTTATTTAAAAGATAATTTTATTTTTAAAAAGGTTTGTAATGTGATTTGTCTGAAGCCTTGGTGAAAACGAAGTTATCAGTAATTATTGTGGTAGTTAATTTGAACTGTTTTGGTTAAGGAAGCAGGTGTGCTATTCTTTGCTAATTGTCTTATATGGTCATTAATGAATACTCCTTGGGATATTGTCATTCCTTTTTTTTTTTTGTAGGATGTGGTGAATAGTCATCCAGGCCTTTCATTTTTAAAAGAAGCATCTGAATTCCATTCTCGGTATATTACAACAGTAAGTGATTTGTATCTGGAAAAGCTATTTTTTGGTTAACTAAGAAAATCAAAATTAAGATTAGTCAATATGTCTAAGTATCTTTGTCCCTTGGGAAGAGTAGAGTTACAGCAGGCTGTCAGTCTTCATTTCTACACAACTAGCAATTTTGTGGAAAAAGAGTCTTTCTTAGGCATGATAGTTCTTCTTAACATTTTTAAGGAATTGCTGAATTTAATACCAGTAAGAGAAGCAGTGAATTGTAATAGTGTCAGATAAGTCAATGAGCATTAATTGAAGAGCAGGCTGTTATCTTAAACACTTGATTGTGGCTGTAGACTGCATTCATTAGAATCCTGACCTTAGTCTGGGATTAATTAAATGAAATCTTGAATGAAACATCTATATTAATATGATTATGTTCAGTATTAAGTGAAATAATGATAATATTGAAGCTGCTTGCCACTCTTCTCTCTAGGGACTTTTCTTCCAAGGAAGGTTTTTTTACATGAAAAGTTTCATTCCTGTCTTCCCAGGGTTATGTGACTGAAGTATTTGTTCTGTACCCAAGGGAAAAATCAGTGACGTTAAATTTTTTCAACTGTAGACTAGACAGTAGATTCCACTGATGTCTCAAAAGATTAAAATTCTTCAAAATGACATTCAGTTCACTTTCTTTGTGCTATGAAAACTAGCTTAATGAATATTCTCCAACAAAAAACCCATGCAGCGTTGATCATCTTTTATCCATCTTATACTTTACCCAGGTTAAAATTGTGGAAGGGTTTTTTTGAGAGCATTTGGGTTTTGTTCATTACATCCTTCTTACAGAGACTTGCTGGCCTATCAAGTATGTCCTGCTGCATTAGGTTTTGCTTCTTGTTATAATGATTACCTGAGCTCACAGGACTTTCTTGTCAGTTGTGATTGAAGGAATTGTTCTGCCTGTGAGTTGTTTTGTTTCTTAATGGATTCTTGGTTGTGTCAAAGCCTGCTCTGGTTAAAATTGTGAAAGCTTGCTGCCTGACCTGAAGAACAGTAGGAAAGAAAAGGTCCTGCCATGTCCAGTTACTTTTCTTTGGAGGAACAGCTTGAGTAGGTCTGAGTCTAGCAATATTGAATAAATAAGTACTGGAAGTATTTTATTAACAAAATTTAGTGTAGTCTTCAACAGAAACTGGTGTTTAATCAAAAAATTTGTGTTAAATCAAAAAGTAAACTAGTATGAAAGCATCAACAATATTTGGAATGCCATTCTGCAGATTAAGAAATGGCAGGAACACGTTGCCTTTTTCTTGTCATATTTTAGGATGGTGTAACTGTTCACAGAATCACAGAATATTTTGAGTTGGAAGGGACCCGCAAGGATGGAGTCTAACTCTTAAGTGAATGATCCATACAGGGATCAAACCCACAACCTTGACATTATTTGCACCATGCTTTGACCAACTGAGATTGTTGCAGTCTCCTAAAATTCTGTCCTGCAATCCATACATGATAATAATAAATTCTTTTACCTATGGTGAAAGAAGCCATTTCATACCTGTATTCAGTTAGCTTAACCTTGCTACCTGAAGTTTTATCTAAAGGATATGTCCAGTTGCAAACCAAACGAGCCATTCTTCTGCTGGGTTTTTGTATACATGTACATATATGTATGTGTGTGTGCATATACATTACAAACATCTCTTTAGCACATGTTGTGTAAGCCATGAAAGCAATCTGTTCTGTCTGCTAAGATATGTTATAGGTTTGTTGGTCAGTCTAGTTACATATGGCCAAGATAGAGCTGAAATAAGTTTAAAATGTTTGCTGTGGCAAATGAGCTACTACATTTCTTCTGCCAGGATATTAGGTGCATACCTGAACTATGAGTTCTCTGTATTGCACCATTTCTTCTCCCTTCTGACAAAGCACTCTGCAGAATAGTAAAAGCAATTCTCTGACAATTTGCTTATACTCTGCATCAGTTTACTTTAGAAAACAGTTTAAGTCTGTTCCCAGTTGTCTTTACCAAACATTCAATTTTGTTTTTATTTTTAGACCAGTTAAATGTATAACAGATGAGATAATGACATGCAGAAGGATTAAGTTGCAAAGCTAAGGCAAAAACCTTTTTAGAAAAAATTGCTTTGTAGTGTAAGCCAAAAATGGGCCTTCCATAAATTCACAATTAGAATTAAGTTAATTAAGTTTCAGAAGCAGGATAATCTATTCTTCTGTCTGGAGTCATTGAGCCAGCTGTTCTTGTTCATAGTAAGAACTGAGGAGCTTGCTGCTCTACAGTTTAAGTTTTCTTTCAAAACTTCATCAGTACATTATTCTTCTATTTGTAATTTAAAAATGACTGGTTAGTTTAAAGTATTGATTTACTGCAATTGAAGTCTGAAAAAAAAAGCTTAGCCTGTATTTGGGAGGACATATTAATTGCAAGAGAGGGGATTTTAGTTAGTAACTGCTCTCTTGCAAATGAAACACTACACATGCAATACTGAGTCTTGCCAATTAGCAGGTATAATCAGTCACCAGTTGAGCAGTTATAGTTCATAATATGCTTGGGTTTTTTGGGGGTTTTTTAGTATTTTTGTTTGTTTAGTGGTGAATGACTTGAAATGTACATCTGGTTGTCTTAAGTCAAACTAATTGAGGTGAATACTGAATTCAGTTAAGTGGCAGAAGAAGCATATTTTAAAGACTTATTTAAAGTCTTTAGTTTGTAAACTAAATCCAAGAAAATTATACCGAATGCATGAGTTGCCCAAAATAGCCATAGAACTATTATTTTGGAAAAGACCTGTAAGATAATTGAATTGATGTACATGTAAAATTTATTTAAACAAAAGTGTTGGGTACTCATGGATGCATTTGTTTCTAGTTTCAGTATCAGTCATGGCACAAGAACTAGTCATCTTTCTTGCATAGATTTTTTTTTCCTTCACTTGGAAAATATTAATGTACTTTTAATGCTAATGGTTTTTTTTTCAAGGAACTTCCAAATAGAATGAAGTTAAATGGGGAAAAACATTCTCTTTGCACCTGCAGGAAGTATTTTTGTCAGATGTAGATTCGTTGTTTGTAGACTTCAGAAGTAGCAACATCTGCTGTACTCTGATCCTTAAACAGTCCCAATTCTATTTCTGTAAATTCGATTATGAAGTAAAAAAGTCTTATAGCAAATGCAGGTCTTTAAATTTGAAGTAATAAGATACATTAATAGGTTCATTAGATTATACCCTGTAGATCTGGAAGACATGAGGTGGTGAAATCACCAATATACATATTTTGGCAACATTACTGAGTGAGATATAGGTACTGCAGCATTGAAATAAAACTTATCTAGATGAGTTTAGATGTAGATTTAGAAATTGTTTGAATAGTGGATAATATGACACAAGAGAAGTTCTAACTAATGAGAACAATAGAAATAGGGGAAAGATAAAGCTCTCTAATGCAGCTGTACTAAAACATCTTTGAGAAATATTTGGATGAGTATTTAATTACCATAGCTAGAGTTTCTTTCCATTTTCTCTTTCTTGCAGGTCATACAGAGAATATTTTATACAGTGAATAGGTCCTGGTCTGGGAAAATAACTTGTAATGAGCTCAGGAAAAGCAACTTTTTGCAGGTACGTAATATCTAAAATTTTGCAAGACAGATATTTCTAGAAGTTTTAAAACTGCATTAACTAAAGGCTTAAGGGAGTAACATAAATAGCATTTCTTCCTTTTCCAAAAAGTAATGAAGACCCAATTGCATTAATTCTCATACATTAGAATATGTTTAAATGTAACTTTTTGTATCTAGAGCTGTATACATGTAAATGTGTGTAGCAGAAGTTGGCCCGATCTACTTATTCTTCTGTGAATGCATTCATTTTCTGCTGTGTATTTGGTTTCACTGTCACACTGTATGGTGTGCATTGTCCCTGAAAACAAAAATTGTTCCACTGAAATAGCATTAGATATTAACTTGGTTATGAGAACTCATATCATTCAACCAATAAATGTCTTTATTGTGTTCTGTTTATCCTTCTGATAATAGAATGTGGCATTATTGGAAGAGGAAGCTGATATTAACCAGCTGACAGAATACTTCTCATATGAACATTTTTATGTTATCTATTGCAAATTTTGGGAGCTGGATACAGACCATGACCTCTATATTGATCGGAAGGATTTAGCTCGACATAATGATTATGGTATGACAAATGAAGCACCTTTGTTTACATGTATTAAATGACTGTAAACTTTGAGCTGAGGAAGTGGTTTAATGCCAAGGCTGGTTTCATGAGTCTGTTGGTGTAGCTGGTCCTGCTGAGTCAATGAACTAAAGTAGGATAAGTCATCTGTGATACTACTTTGCATCTACAAATACCACATTAGAGGAAAATTCTGAATTTGAATTCTGATCTCGACAAAGAAGTAGAGCAAATATCATTTAAGTGTTGGTGTATTGTAAGTGGTTTTATTTGGCAATTTTGGGTTGTTATCTTGAACACAATCCATTTTACTGATATTATTCAAGTAGCATTACTTTTATGGCAAGATATGGAAAGAGTAGAAAAGGCAAACAAACCTTCAGGTACTTGGCTTACTTTGGAGTTTTGCTAATTTAGCTGCAGTGTGTTTTGTTTTAATACTGTTTAGCACCAGTTAGCAGGTTTCCATTTGCTGCATGTATAATATGCAGTGACCATGATTCTGTAGTCTTGCAGGCTTGTTCCTGTTTTAAATATTCTTGTAGCTTGTATGGAACTGTTTGGGGCTCTTTTTAGGTGCCTCATGTCCATCTTAATAGTGTTCCTTTCAGGACTGGAAAGCTTACTTAAGTACAAAGTGATTATGGAGTATTACCCCATGTTAAAAAGGATAAACACGATTCTGATTGCTTCTGAAAATTTGCCTGCTTAAGTTTGACTATGCTTTAGGACAGTGAGAAAGGAAAACTGCTTTCATTTGAGTGGCTGCTCTATTAAGTTAGTACATTTTAGAAAGAAAGCACAACTAATACAGTGCCGCCTGCAATTCAATTTTGCAAATTCTTAAGGATAAATTGAATATCCTTTACAAAGGTAGTGCTTAGTTCAGACATGTCTCTAAAATCCCTGAAATGGTTTCAGAATAGAAGCATGGGTCAAAACCATGTCAAAAATAGACCCCTGTCAGAATCAGTAAGGTATGTTTATTATGTGTGATTGTGCCAGTTCTGTTTTGGCTCTTTGCCAAGGTCATGTAAAACTTAATGCCACTGGAAAACATGATTTACCTGTCAAAGAACTGGGAAATGCAGTTTTATTAATCAGCCAATTTTATTACTTGTATTGCAATTTTATTACTATTTCTGCATTGAGTTTGAATTCAAAGCTGGGTGGTTGTAGTTTTGCTTTGGAGACTTTGTGTTAAGTGATCCTCTCTAAAAGGACTTAAAGGGATTAATGAGCACTACACTTGATCTTTCTCCCTGATCTGTGTATATAAGAGGAGAGTTCCAGTAAACTCTTCAACAACACAATAAAAAGCAAAAATAACTTGCATACAGTTGACATTGTTTCAAACTTTTCTTCACAGCAATTTCAAATAGGATGATAGAGCGCATCTTCTCAGGAGCAGTAACAAGGTACTTATTTTGTATGCTGATCTAAATCCCATTTAATTTTTGCTTGTTAAATTGTGTGGTATTCCAAGGGAAAAAGATGCCCCCCCCTCACAAAGGAGCAGTGAATTTCAAGATTAGTATCGTAATTTAAACTGTAGTAGTACTAGAGTGGTCTTGGAACCTTTGCACAGTTCAAGTTCTTCACTCTATTTACCCATGTGAACATGGGCCACTGGATATTGTATAATTTAGCAGGACTGGGAATGAAGAAGGAAGAAATGCATCATTCTTTTTCCATCCCTCAAACCTGTAAAATGTTCAAGGAGAACTGAGCTTTTAAGTACTAATTGTAAAATTAATGCTTATTGCATCAATAAATTTACAAAAATTTATTTAACTCAACTCCAGTTGAGTTAGTTCACATTTTTGACAGTCATTCTTCATTTCTCCCCTTGGGATTGACTTTATTTTTTTCTACTTATGGCATTTTATTAATTTTTGAAATATTTTCTAGCACAGTATCTGAGATAGAAAGCAACAGATAAACAGAAATAAAAGCTGAAATGAGAGACTTAGCAGGAATATGTCTAGAGCTTACTCCTTTATCTGAGTTTCTTGGGCAAGACAAAACATATCTTTTCCCAGACATCTTGAAGATAAAACATCAAAAAATTAATTTAAGTATTAAAATGGAGCTGCCTACCTAACTTTTTACTAGACAGGTTGACTGTGCAACTTACTTGGTTGCAGCAGTTATGAGACTAGAAACAGACAATTATGTTCTAGCCATGGACACTTCCTGAATATTTCTATTTCATTTTTATCTTCATATTTCCATTCAAAAACTTTTAGCTAGTGGAGTTCTGTAAAGCTTTTAAGTTCTCATCACTTCTACCTGAATAGAAATTCTAAAAAGCATATGTATTTGCATATAGTATGTCATCAAAAATTTTTTGAGATGGCTCTTCTGTTAACTATTAAGCACCTTATGAACACTGGATCATTTAGGAGTAAATAGTTAATACCAACAAGGAAAATAATCCCTAATTTTGGTCAGTAAAAGCTAGGTGTTCTAAAATAAGTTTTCTGTCTTTTTTCTCATTGGCCTCCAAGAGGTAAAAAAGCACAAAAAGACGGGAAGATTAGCTACGCTGATTTTGTCTGGTTTTTGATATCTGAAGAGGACAAGAAAACACCAACTAGGTAAGAATGAATTTGTTTCAGCAGAAATAAAGACTGACTTTGTTTTTCCTGTCCTTAAATGGGGATCACTGATGAACAGCTGCAACTCTAATGAAAGATGCTAAACTATAAAAACATGAATGGAAAACTGGCCCAGTTCTTTGCATTGTCCTTGTTTATCAGTGTCTCCTGTTGTTGTAGCTGTAGAAGTCTAATTTAATGACTTTTAAGAGGCTAATTCAATGTTATTGTTTCATAAGCTATTTGTGGCCTATTTATGAACAGGGCTATGTGTTAAGGATGTTGCAGCTGTTTCATGATGCCAGTGACTTTGGGAAGCCGTGCTGCTACTATTAGCTGTATGGTACTGATAAGGAACCTATCATGTGACATGTCACTAGCTTGTTCAATACGGGAACATACCCAAAATCCTGAACTTGTCATGTACAATTCAATTTTTCATTGTCTCCCTTGATTTTTTTTTTATGTAAAACCATGTGTTTTAGTCTTCTCCTTCACACCATTAACAAATGTGTTTTCAAATGCAATCATGGATGACGTAGCAAATACCAGCAACTTTTACCACAGTAGGTGGTGTTTAATGACTTTCCATGGATTAGTGGAATGTACTCTTAAGTCTAGTTTTGCCTTTGAAACAGGCAATATGAATTCTTGAAATTCTATAGTAAGTTTGTCTCTTTGCTGTTAATGACTGAATTTCAGCATTGAATACTGGTTCCGCTGCATGGATCTTGATGGGGATGGTGCTTTGTCTATGTATGAATTGGAATATTTTTATGAAGAACAGTGCCAAAAATTAGAGAACATGGCCATAGAACCTTTGCCATTTGAAGACTGTCTGTGCCAGATGCTGGATCTTGTAAAGCCACAACATGAAGGTAATAAACTCCTTTTCCATCTTTAACTTCTGTTTCTCTGGATTTAGGAGTTAGTGCAGCCTGAAAAGCACTCGGTTGGTCATACAAATAAAGTGCCTTGAGGCTGTCTTTTCACTGACATCTGTCAAAGCTTAATAATCGATTGGTTATCCAACAGCAGGCAGGCATTCTTTCCATACTAAAATTTAATATGCTGCTTTAAAATTCCTTGTCAGCTTTCATTTTGTGCTTTTAGCCACAGTTAGTCTTAAGTAAAACCTTGTCACTATCTAGCTGAGGTGAGGCTCTCAGGAAAACCTCTTGATGGTTCACTCATTTCTCACCTCTTCCAGTGCTCATTTAATTGCGTTTCTCTGGAGGGAACAGTTTCTAAACAGTGTTTGTCTCTTAGACCAGTATTGACTTTGTTTACATTAGAAGCCTAAGCTGCCCTTAGCAAATTCATTACAAGGGGCTTAAAATTAACAGAATAGTAAACTGTTCTGAGTTTTTGGCTATTTTTTACATTTGAACTTTCCTAGACCTGCATTCTATTCTTCTGAATTTGAAATTTTATCATCTTTAGCTGATGAAACTTCAGTTTACATTTTACACCTGAAAAAAACTTAAGGAGTGAGCATGATGTTCTATACAATTATGGTTAGACAACCAATTAGTAAGTCGTGTTTATTGTCCATTTTCTTTCTAGTATTAAGAATATTTAAATTACAAGAAATTTAATTTTTTTAAAAGACATTTGTCATTTATTAAGATGGGATTTTTTGCATGCTGAGAGAATTGAAATGGCTCAAAATTAGAACGTAAAGCTTGATATTCTTTTTTAAACAAGTTAAAATGGATTTGCTTAGTGAAAACACATCTCTAAACGCAGATAAAAAATTGTAAATGAAGAAGAAATATTAAGTGTGATTCATCTGAAAGCTCCATCCCTGATATTAGTGGAATGAAGTCTTAGACCAACATTGTGTAATGCATGGGGGCTAGGGGACATTTAAAATGAAGTGAGCAAGCTCTGAGAAGCACGTTTATGTTATGTGGTTGCTCACAATCACCTCCTGAGCTCAGTAGTTCCCTTCCAGTCTTATGTTATGCTTCTGAAAGGCATTTATAATATTTCTGTTCTGCATTTTAAATGAAACAAGATTGATGTATCTCCTCTATGTCATGAGGATGATAAAAGAAGCCTATCGAACACAACTAAGATGAGTTTTTCAGGGTAACAAAAATGAAAGCCAGTTGAGATGGGTTAATTGGGTTTTTTTAAATTAAAACCAAATTATGTTTAAAAGGTGGATTAAGAAAAAAATCTCGTTTTCTAATACAAAAAACTAGCAGCGTAAACTGATGTTTCACTTTGTAGCTTTGAAACAAAGGAAGACACTTTCATAAAGTTATGGCTAAACTGTGATACAGTTTCTATAGAAAGCTCTGTGTGCTAAAAGCAAACTTTAATTTCTGGAGACCTGAATTAATTACTTAAATTTTACGCCTGTTTTGTTGGCGTTTGAGAGACAGTGCTAGGCATCTACATGAGTGTTACGTGTCTAAGCTCCCATTGCAATAAATGGAAACTGGAGAGCAAATCAATGAACCAAATATAGGAGTCTAACTTAAACTGGGAGCTTATGTAACTAGGATTCAAATCATTTGCTTGCTTGTGGAGAGCTGCTGCCACGTGAAATGGCGCAGTGCATCAGACATCTGTGTGGGTCTGACAGATACAGCACAGGTGCCACGGGGGATTTGTGTCCTTCTGGAGCACCAGCGACAAGCCAGGCAGAACACACTGGGGCCCTTCATGACAGATGCAAGCATGGCAACCATGTACAAATGGGATTTGGATTTTGCTTCCCTGTGATGTCCTTGAGTTACACTTTTGTTAGATGCTGGGACAGTATGCTGAGGAAGTACTGTTCCAAGTCTGGCTTTTATTCAACTCTTCCATAACATCTTCAGTTAGCTCCTATTTGATTAACAATGGAAGATTGTCTGTACTTCAGGTGAATCAATAAAGGGGAGATTTAAGGAGAGTCATCTGTCTTCCCTTGTGTATCTCATATTTTTTAGCCTTTCTGCAGAAGCTTCAATATTCAGCTTTGAAATAGGGTAACATTTCTGAGCAACCTGACAAATACTTCCAATGCTTAACACATCCATTGATTGGAGTCTTTAAAGTATCACACTATAAAAATCAAACAAAACACCTCTGAGCATTTAACTTTCCTCTCAAGCAGTAAATATTGATCAGACTGGACAAGTGTGGCAACGTTGACTCTATGAAAAATTCATCTGTATGAAGCATAGTCACACACTGTCATCTCTGTCATACATTTGTCTGCTCAAGTCAGGGAAGAGAGAGGCTGCTGCCATAGGAGATTCTGACCTGCTACCCAAGCACTCCTTGGGAAGGAATGGCTAACTCACTGGAGACTTCTATCTGTTGAGGAAGCTTAAACAAATACCTTAAATGATTTTTAATAGCTGAGGGAGGTAGACTGCATCTCACTTCAACATACTGACAGGCTGTGGGATATGACAACCACAGCAAGGAAAAAAATCTGAACCATTTCAAAGTTTTGTACTCTTTGAAGGACATATCTCTAGGTGTGTATTTCATCTGTTTGCATCTCTCCCATTGCATTGAGGATCAGTGACAAATATTGTTATGCAGTGATGACTGAGTAATGATAATGTACCTTTTGAATCCTCCACTTTCAAGAAAGGATAACTTCAGCTCTAATAATTTTATCTCTAATAATCTTATCTCATAATCTTCTTTACAGGAAAAATTACTCTGCACGATTTAAAGCGATGTAAGTTGACAAATGTGTTCTTTGATACTTTTTTCAACATTGAAAAATACCTTGACCATGAACAGAAGGATCAGTTTTCTATGTTGCGGGTGAGTATTGAAGCTTTAAAAGTCTTTATAGCTATGTGCTTAGCAATTCATACTGTTTAAATTAATTAATTAATACTGTTTTGTGTAACATGCAACATGATTGTTTAGGATGGTGAAGGTGAAAGTCAAGAGGTCTCTGACTGGGAGAAATATGCTGCTGAAGAGTATGATATCTTGGTAGCAGAAGAGGCAGCAAATGACCAGTGGAATGACGGGTAAGAATGCAGCAGGACAGCTGATATGAATCCTCTCTACTAAAGTACAGCCTCAGCACCACTATCATTCATTCAAAAAAGAATAAACAATTCTTCTCAAAAATATGTAATAAATGGTGTATAAGACTACCAAGTACACACGTGTGAGCCAAAACTCTTATTCTAGAATATGCATCTCTTTTTACAAGCCCCTGTTTTTAAATTTGTAACTCAGTGAATTGAACCTTCAGATGACTTTTGTTTTCTGTTTAAATCGGTGGTGAACTCATGGGAGAAACCCAAGGTGCTGCTCTATTTTAGTGTTCATAGTGGATTCTTAGTATTTAACTCTACTTTGCCCTACGTCTTTCAGTTTTAAAGAACAAGAACTGCAGTATCTAAAGCTCATTCTCTGCACAGTCCTGTTAAGTAGATGCAAAAAAACATGTGATGAAATTCAGTCGTGGTTGGGAAGACATACATGAACCTGAGTCACCCTAACCCAGGAAATGGCCAGTTTTTTAATCTGTTAACATAAATCTCCACAGAGACTTTGTGGGTTTTTTAAAACCTATGAATTACAGATTGATCCCACCTAAAATGTTGAAGCTAAGCTTTTTTAAATATCTGCCTTCACTGGCTTGCGTTAGTTAAACTTACATTTCATTATCCATCTATTTATCTGCATCAGCAGCAGGTGGTTATCAATAATTTCTGGGTTAACAGCTGGGTTTTGCTTTCCAGCATCTGCTTAAAAGTACGGTTGCTATCAGTTCCTGGTGCTCATGCAGATGTCAGTAAAACCCTCAATCCAGTATTCCTTCTCTTTTATCATACCTACTGCGGCTCTATTTCGTTCTTCGTAACTGAGCCTCACTTCAGCTTTCTTGAAAAGAACTTGAGAGGTTTCTGGCAAGTACTTAAAGTCTTGCGTTTCACCATTTCTAGCCTATAAGTACCCCACTGGAGCAGTGTGTCAGTGTGTGCTTTGAATCCTTTCAGTAGAGCTGCATTTCACACTGGGAAGTTCAGCATGTGATAGGAGAGTAAGCTAATTTAAATTCAGGGAATTATTACAGAACCCTGGTGCTGTTCTGGTTATGTTTCTTTATTATAAAATATTGGGAACTATGTTCTTTCTGCAGCTGCCTTGTTAGTGTTCCAATATTTAGGCACTTCCTGGCATAGTTAGACTCTTTCATTTTCCTTTTTTTTTTTGTCTGCTTCCAGGTATGAAGCAGAACTGAATCCTGTAGACCATCAGAAGGCCAGTGTTCTAAAGTATCAAATGGAGAAAAGACCATTTTTTGAAATGCCTTCCCATCTGGCTGATGTAGACTTGGATGAATATGACTATGACGAGGATTTTGAATAGAGGTTACTTATGGTCAGCACTTGCAGAAGAGAAGGGACAGTCTGCAGCAGGTCTGCTATACAGTGATAGGTTTCAGTGGGGTTTCTTTCCAGGAAGTCAGCTTAGTTTTGTGCTAAAAATATCTAGTCACTACACTACCTTTTAAGTAAAAGAAGTGCATTTATATGGAATGATGAAATTTTTGTATTTATTCAATAGTTTATCATTTGTAAAATAGATTAAAATATTTATTTTCAGATGTTGCATAATTCCTTTTTGGAAGAATAACAATATTTGACTTAAGAGAAAAGTAATCTACTGTTTTTATGAGAACTGTATAATCTCTTGAAGTTGATGTGTGGTGCACTGACCATCTCCATCTCACCTGTGAACAGGTATTTCTGTCCTGGTATGGGAGGTAAGGAGACAATTTACACCTGCAGTGTGCTCATGCTCATAGACAGCCCTCTTTCAGGTTTTATGCCTTGGCAAGGAAGAGACGTGACAATGAGTGCGCAGTTCAGCACTCATTTACAAGCAGAGTTTTGTCTGACAAGCTGTGCATATTAGAAGAATACCCTAAAGTCAACACCCAAGAAAAGTTGTTTTTCTTCTCTGTGTAGTCCTTGTTTGCCCCAACTTTAATTTTGCATGCCCTTTTAAACTTCAGTCTTTTCGTTGATGTTAATCATAAAAAGATTATTTAACAATGAAGTCTGAGTGTTCATACTTGATCCAAAATGAGTGTGTTAATTCATGCAGAAGGAACCAATTTTTTTTTTTTAAATCCTTTGTATAAATGTTACTTGATCAGTGATGTGCACTAATTTGTTGTGGGCATTCAGTGCTTTTGTCTGTCCTCCCCTTTGCTTGTTTGCTATTGACACATTCCATGGATTTCATCAGTGTCACAGCAGCTTGAATTGTTGCCTCACTCTTAACTGTTAAACAGGTTTTGTTGGGGGAAAAAAATGTACAAAAAGATGTAAGTTATTTTTTTGGTTGCAGTGTAGATCTTTTAAAATGTTTAGAAAACATGTTTGTATTTTCAAATAAAGATTTTCATACATGTAATTTAACAGTTCTAATTTTTACACATTGCACACAATTCATGTCTTACTAATAAAGAACCATTCACCATAGGATGGGTTACACAGGTATGCAGTCTGGTTGGGTAATTACAACAAGCTGCATATGCAAAGCAATCAGCCTCTAGCAGGTTTTTCTTCATCCAAAAGAGTATTTGGTGAGCAGCTGGGAGAAACCTGTTGTGCTCCTGCCAGCTCCTGCACAAACCTACACACCTGTGTATCAAGAAACTCATTGCTGAAGTGCTGGTGAACCTTACTGAGGGAAACTCAAGTAATTTTAATACCATTTGAAGGATTTTGGTTAATTATTCCAGTTTTAATACAGACTCACCAATGTCAAATTTCTCCAGGGTTGGCTGGATACCTTTCACTAACCGCCTATGGTTTGGGGCTTTTAAACAGTAAAGATACACAGAGCATTTCTGTTAAGCTCTGTTCCCTCAGGGAAAGAATGACCAACTGGCTTCGCAGAAGATCATCCTGAACATCTGTTGCACTGCAACAGATGCGTTTTCCTGCCCTAAGACTTTTCTCAAGAAGGGGGCTTGTAACTGGGCAGCAAACAGCCACAGGCCTTCCCAGCATGCAGTGACACATCTCTGACACGCAGCACTATGGTGCAGGGTCGATCTCTTCTGCAGAGCCTGTAGCTGTTGTTGCCACTTTGTCTTCAATGAAGTGCCTGTTAACTCCTGCTCTCTATTATACTTGTGCTAACCAAGTCCCTTATTTCCCAAGTAGAACATATCCTGATGTTCTTGTAGAAGTCCTTTTTCCTTAAAATACATGAGTTTATTACCTTTATTTTATTTATTACTGGACCTTGCCTCTGCAGGGTAAATCCCATCCCAAGCCCATTGTTACAAAAATTAAAGCATCCATATGTTTGATGTGGTTCCAGGTATAACTATTTTCCTAGTCAAGCTGTATTCTGCCTGCCTGGTGAGTGCTTAGGCCTAGATCCACAAATCATCCACAGATGGATGATGGGAAACATCAGTACCCCAGTCCAGGTAGGGGGAGTTACTGATGGAATCACAGGGGAACCTGAGAACCACCTCCCTTGTGGCAGCCTGCACACCACGCACAAGGAAAATCATGGATTCACTGTGGCCACTTCAGTGTACTCAATACCTGGGCAACAGTCATGGCTTTCACTTCCATCTTCATGGGAATTCCCTGCTCAGCCTGTGGAATAACACAACAAATGCAAAGGCCAGCACACATTTGCTGCCATTCTCCAGTGTAGGTGTAGGAGTATCACTTACACATTCAGTACTAATGGATAGCAATAGTTCTGTAGTTTATTTTACACAGTTACAATCCAAAATATATATATATATATAAAAAATAAAGCTGATATGATTACTGCAATGTACAATTCCAGGGAGCAGTGAGAAGAGTCAGTGAAAGCAGCCCACACTCCCCAGCCTACTGCCACTGAAACACTCTTGAGTGATGATCATTTGCAAATTCTTAATGCAAAAAGCCCCTATTTTGAATGGCCATATTTACAGTCTATTTACATTGTCTTTCCAGGCTTTTTCCAAGTAAACACCACTGTACAAAGGACTTCTTATAGAGGAAAATAGTCAGCTGGTCCACTGTTTCTTTCTTTGTTACTCTGAAGCCTTGACACAAGTTTTCCTGGGATGTGTCCTGATGCTTACAGACCTCTAACCACATCTTTCTAAGCAGTGGAATTCAGAAGTACTTTCATGTGATTGATCCAGGTTTTCCATTTTACAGGCAGGAAATGGCACTTGCCATCACCCAGCAGGTCCCAGTGCTCACAGCTGGGCCAGGCTCTTTTCTCCCCTGCACTGGGTGCAAGGAATCACACAGATCTTCCTTTGGTTATCTCAAACAGTAAAGAACACAGGCAGCAGAGCACTGCCCCCACATGCTTCAAACAAGCTTGTCTCACCTGGTTCACAGTGTCCTTGATTCAGTGTTTGTCAATACCCTGATTCCAATCCTGCAGCTGTGAGCTTTTCCAAGGCAGCATGGAGGATAAGGATGCAGCCGAGTAATGATGCTCAGAATGCCCAACCTTAGAACTGCAGCAGCCACCTCAGTAATGCCCACAACCAGCAATGGTGAGAAATCAACCACAGTGCTACAAACTGGTTCTGGGTGGATGCCCATGGGCACAGAGACAACTTGATCCACGTCTCCTGCCACCTCAGTTGATGCTCTCACACCACATTGACAAGTTAAACAATTTGCAGAAAAAACACAGCGTGTGCTTCACTTCTGTTCATCCTCTCAGTGTCTTAACTGTCCTACATCACAAGAAAAAAGAGATTAAGTCAGTCCTCTACTATGAAGAAGACATCATGTAAGAGCCCATAAGGAATCTGAGGAACAGTGTAGCATCTTCAGCAGCTTAGCCATAGAGCCAGCTCTTATAAAGAACTACAGCTTCCAAAAAAGGAAAGAAGTATTTCCATACCCCAAAAAGCCCAGAAAAGGCGCTACAGAGAAAGGCACCACACTGCATAAGTAGTGCAGTTTCTGTATGGCTTTAATCTTTGTCCATGGAGTTAAATTCTTCTATTATCTAACTTCAATAGGAGGTGCTTCAAGTACATAGGCCAAACTGTCTACATTTTAACATGCATATGACTGAAAAAAAAGGTAGAAGTCCCTTTTTTTTTTTCCCTTCTAGTCCTCTTTAAAAATAAAAGTCCATCATATGTTAAAAACCATTGGCTGAACGTTACAGTAAAATCTCATTTAAAAAGACAAAAAATCATGCAAAGTCTGAATATGGTGGTTAGATCCCAGATAACCAGTCACTGGAAATCAAGGGGTTGCCTGACTCACTGCAAAAATACTGTCTACCAAACACTGAGTTATGTTCTGAAGTGCAGACAACAGGGGGAAATACAGGAGAAAAACCTGAAGGAACTGCTCAGCCCCCTGTAGTGGCTAACACAGAAGCCTTTAGGAAGCAGAAGGGTTGTGATTAGCTGCAGCACAGGAAAAATCATGGCCTTTCTTTCCCCCCCACCCCTTTGCTTGTACAGTCACTCCACAAGACGCTGCTGTACAACATCCTGTCTGAGTCCTTGCAGTCCACTAGTCCAAAGGGCTAAAAGTCCTTCCCTGCTGCAAGGATCCAGTCCAGGGCTGAGCTGAGGCCCAGGCAGAGAGCTGCAGCTCTGCCAAATTTGGATCCCAAAGGCAATCAGTGCCATGAGAAAAGCCCCTGGCTATGCTGGTTGCCACTCCAAGCCCACAGTGTTCTCATGCTTCCCTTCAAATCCCCAGTTTGTTCGGGGACAATTTAATCTGTCCAACAGCCTTGACTGGAAAAGGGAAAGAAACATGGGATACTCCAGCAAGAGCCCAGGGCTGTCCAGTGATCAGACACATTCTGAGTCTTTCAATCCAAAGAGCACAATGCAAACATTCTGAAGCAGATGTTCCCTGCAGGCCATGCAGCAGTGCCATCTCTGCAATGTGTCAGTAACACGAAGCAACTGCAGCAAATGGCTCTTAATAAGGAAGCTTCACAGTATGGGGAAAAAGAAAGGGGATCCTCCTCTTAATGCATCCTAAGTGACATTCAATCCTTACAAATGACCTAAGGATGTCTAGATGCTACAATAAGGACTGCCTCTAAAATGTAGGTCGAGCTGAAGGAGGAAAGGTGCAGCTGGAAAGGGAAGAGGGCATCCCCCTTTTCTCATCCTGAAAAGGGCCACAAAAAAGCAACCCCCTTTGCTGCTGCATAGCTACCCCAGAGACCCTGACCTAACATTGACCCACCAACTACAGCTGTCCTCAGAGCTGGAAAACCAGTCAGAATTACCTGGTCTGTACCAATGACATCAACATCTTCAGTTGTGTCTTCTGGACCCTCCTCAGAGACATCTTCTGTCTTAACCTCATCTTTGCTGGAAACGAAAAACAAACCAAAAAATTGCTAAGTCTTGAGATATCTCATAACACATAGCACAAGTGTGCTTAAGGCAGTGTATTTCACATAGTAAGATCTGCTGCTCATATCCATGTAAGGTAGCCTAAAGTTACTGGCCCAGAATTTCCCAGTATGAAACAGGTTATGCTCTGAGGAATTTTCAATAAAGCAGTTCAGAAACAAAACACTGATTTAAACAGGGGCTACCTTCATGTTTAATAAATTTTTGTTCTATTTTACTTGTATTCACCAGGTCCATTTAACAAGTGTCCCAAAACATGGAAAAGTATGCATCTTTGCAGAATTTGTGTTTCACCTTTTAACCTACTAATAGGGGAAATGGCACCTAACACCTCAGTAAATTAACTGAATTAAAGGAAAATACTGCAACTGAGCATTTTGATTGCTCAAAAGTAGACTCCAGACTGCCTACTTCTGCAACACCTTTCTCACATCCAAGTTTTGTGGGGTTTCAGGGTACACAGTGGCTAATAGCAGATCTGCAGAGACAAGAATCCTCTTTCATTTCCAGAGATGCAGAAAACACTTATTGACTGGCTGCAGGAAACAGCCCAAGAGTAACCAGCACCACAGATCTCCAGTCTGTACACTGGAAGTGGGACAGGGAACTTTCCTCCATCCTCGTCTTTTTCCACCCTGTGTCTCTGCACACTTGATATTACTCCAAGAAGGCACAGAAGCCCTGTGACAGTGGCAGGAGAAAGCAGCAAATGTAGATTTTGGACTAAGGAAAACTCCAACCTGTCCTTGGGACACAGCCTGTAAGAAAGACAGGAGGGGCACACACCCTGAGCTCATGAAGTATTACAAAAAAAACCAGAAGGTGGATAGGGAGACCCCAAGTGTCAATGCCAGAACAGGTGAACAGCTTGTAAGACATCAAACTCTCACCAGTATCTTCTACGCAGCCCTCCTGGACAAAGGAATGGCAAATGTTCCTGCAAGTGCATTTCTTGAGATTTCAGCCTCTTTCTGCTTTTCCCTGCTGCAGAGGGAAGCTGAGAAGCACACTGCTGTTCTGGGGCTTTGCTTCCTGCTTCAGTCTGGCTGGTTTCAGGCAAAGACCCTGCAACAGAGAGTGAACACAGTCATTCTTCAGCTTCACCCTCAGAGGTCTTGAGATGGACATTTCCAGTATATTCCCCACAGCAGAGAAACAATTAGGCCAAGCTCAAAAGAACATCTGGAGCTAAGCATTCCTTTATTGAAAGAGACAGCTAAAAGCCACTTAAAAGAAAACCCATTTAATTTGCCCACTGGTCATTTTTGCAATCTAGATTTATGAACTTGGCCCTGATCCATAACTGCTATCAGTACTGCTGAGTCTATATAATGCCCAAGAAAGGAAGGCCTTTGGGGACACAAAGGAACAAGCTCTCTGAAGGCAAGTCACTGAAAAGAAGATTTATGCGAAAGAATGAGAAAGAAACTAAAGGACACTGTGGGAAAATGTCCTCCACATACAACTGCACATGTCCATAACACTTAGCATTTTTATTAGCAATTGTTTTCATAATGGCTTTATTACATTTTAACTAAGTCCCACCGTATCCATGTAGTGAATACTTCATTACAGATTGGCAGTACATAAATGCTGCCAAAGCCTGGATGCAGCCCATCTAAATATAATTCTTTAAGGTAGGAGTATAATCTTACAGGCTCCCTAGAAATTCAACAGAGAGAAAAACCCTAGAAGATGATTTGGCCCAGATAATCTGGCCTGAAGATCTGAATCAACTTCTGGAAATACCTCTCCTGTCTCAATTATCTACAGGGCCTAAAGCAACAATGCCCTTAAGTTATCAATTAAAAGCAATCAACCAAGTCTCAGTGGCTCAGACAAATGCTAGATGTTAGTACACAGCAGAATTCAGATAATCTTGAATTCTCCTCACTCAGAGTCCTCAGCCCAACCTTACTGCTATTGAGCGATCAAGGGACCTGTAACAACAACAAAGCTGAAGGCAAAAACCACAGTTCAAACTGGGAAGTCCTCAACATCCAACACACTGTGGTACTCTACTGCTAATGCAAAGCATGAAATACATTTTAGCATGTGCAAATTTTCTACAGCAAAGCAAAATAGCAAATACAGCAGTTTTGACAGACAGATAAAGAAAATACAGCTGATCAAGAACTGGGAAGTTTTCATACCATTAGACAATTTCCTTTTAAAAGAAGATGTCTTAGATGAGCCCATGGGGGGCCACTCTCCCAAACTGCCAAGGACAGAGCTCTCCTCATCTTCATTTGCCAATAAAGAGTTTCTGTACCAGACCAAAGGCTGCCATTTGTCTCCTCTGCAGGGCAGTGGCTCTGTTATGTACCTCTGTAAGTAACTGTACCTGGGACAAAAACAAAAGCAAGCATAAGGAAACTCACTATCCTTCCCTTCAATATCTGGGGCAGGTATTACAAGAAAGGATTTTCACTTTACTCTCCAAAGGTACCAAGAGAACTGTTGACAAGAGGGCACTGTTTTTCTGTGAAACACCTGACATCTCTGAAGTACCTAATTAAAATGCAAATGTCTTCAAAACTAAAAGAGTACTTGAATTTTTAGCATTAGAAACACAAGATCCACAGAAATTACAAAATTACATCAGCTTCTATAGTTTCCTGTGCAGGGAAAGTCTGCCAATTGCTGCTGCCAGCAGCAACCTGAACAGAACAGATTCTGTGAGGATTCACCTCTTCTGGTGGCCTTTTCTGCCTCATGGACACAAAGGAGATCCCAGGCAAGAGATGCTCCCTGTGATTCAGTAGTACAGGAAACAGTACAGGTCAGGCACTGGGGTTTTATACCATAAATGCCTGTTCTGTCAAAATTAAAAACAAGAACAACCAATTCAACCATTTTTCTCTATTATCAGCTCAAACTCAATCCAATTCTCTCAGTAAAATGTCAAGTGTCTTCAAGAAGCAGATAACTGCTCTGCAGTTGTGACAATGCATGGGATGTGGGAAACATTGTCTCACATCCCTGTTCTGTCTGATTCAGTCCAGAGATTTGACATTGGGCCTTCCTGGATCCCAGGTGAAGCTATCATCTTCCCTGGAGCAAAAAGGTCTTCTTCAAACACTCTATTTGAAAAACAGGACGTTTCCAACAAAGTCTTTCTGACCCATTCCTACTTAATAACAATAAGAAAAGAAAACCAAAGTCTGACTCAGGATTAGAAACCGGATATTCACCACATTTCAGCTACAGTTCATCACTTTAAAATCAAACCCAGTGTTGTTAAAACAGACCCCACCTTAGCAAATACCAGAAGTGACAGTTTTAACACCAGCCTGTGCAACATATTATTCTTTTTTTTTTATTAGGAGAGTGGCCTGGAAAATATCAGACGTTTCATTTGCTTTGCAAAACAAGAAAACCAGTGCTGAGAGGAGGTCAGGGTAAGCACCGGCTCCAAAACAATTAGAGTCCTGGACTCTGGGGGCCCCAGGAATCAAGAAACCCTGGTAATGGAATTTGTTGGTTTCAAACAAGCACATATTGTAACTACAGTTTCAGGATCTAATCCAACTGCTATCAATGTCAATGGAAAGACTCCTACTGATTCAGGAATCAGGCCCTTCATGCTGCTTGCTATTCAGCAATTCATTTCTTGTGTGCATTTTGTGGCACAGAACAACTGACAAGCCAGGTATTTTACTGCTACAGCCTGTGCAATTACAGGGGAGAGGGTTAAAGTCCATATACTTCGATGGTGTTGAAATATAGTCCTTTCTAACAAATGCCCATATTCTGTATCTCATCTGTTACAGGTACGTTCACATATGTTAACATATAGACCTGGACATCAATCCCATGATTAATACGAAAAATGAAAATAACCAGATGTTTGTTTCTCAAAGTTCATGTTGACCTAAAACATTCCACCCAATAATTTATGATGGAGCTAAACCTAAATATTTCTAAGAGGAAATAGAATCTCCAGCCTCTGCAGGGCACTTTAGGCCTCCCAGAATAGAAACTGTTATTCTAGAAACATAGTATGAACGTACTTGTGGATAAATTGCAATTTCCCTTCTAAAAAATTTTATTGTTTCCCATTTGTTCCCAGCAGCACAGGGAAGGCCCAAAGCAATAAGAAGTCAGCTGCATTCCCTGCTAGGTTCTGTTATTTTCCACAAAACCTTTCCATGAATAAACCTACCTGAATGTATCAAATGTATCTGATACATTCAGGAATATACTTCCAGAATATATCCTCTGATCAAGAGGTTTAATACAGTCCTAGGAAAAAAATTATCAGGATTTAGCTTTGATCTGCCCCATCAACAATTAAATATTTTCCTCTTGTTTAATTAAAAACTATTCCCAGGATGTAAATGAAATGACAGTTTATCAAGGATGGTTTAACAGAAAACTATTTATTGCATGGGTGTCACCACAGAAGCTTACAGCTCTTTAAAATACAGACAACATGGACAGAGTTATACCAAAACTGTCCAAACTGGGGCCTGGAGCACTTCCCCTATGAAGACAGGCTGAGGGAGTTGGCATTATTCAGTCTGGAGAAGAGAAGGCTCTGGGGAGGACTTACAGTACCTTCTAGTACCTAAACAGAGCTGACAAGAGAGCTCTTTGTTGGAGAGGGACTTTCTGTAAGGGCATGTAGAGATAGGACAAGGCTTTAAATGGCTTTAAACTGAATGTGAGTTTACATTACATATTAGGAAGAAATTCTTGACTGTGATCATGGTGAGGCACTGGAACAGGTTGCCCAGAACAGTTCTGAACTCCCCATCCCTGGAAGTGTTCAAGGACAGGTTGGATGAGGCTTTGAGCAACCTGGTCTAGTAGAAAGTGTTCTTCCCCATGGCAGGGGGGTTGGGACTAGATGATCCTTGAGGTCCTATGGATTCTATGAAAACCAATTTTAGTAGCAGATCTCAAAGATTCTCATCTGAGAAAAATGCAAGAATAGCAAATGAAGTTACCCATACCCATGGATTATCCACTTTAGGTTTCTCAGTGTCTGTAATCAGTGTATGTTGACTATTTTTCTTCTGCATTTTGCATTCCAGCTTTGAATCAATTTTTTTCAAATGAATTGTCTGTGTTGATGGCAATCATTAACAAATTGTGTCATGTGAAATAACAGGAAAATAGACATTTTACTATTCTTGACCCATGTTACATAAAACCCAGTTGATGACTCCCATGGAAGTTCTCCTCCAATGTAAGACAAAGTGACACGGGAACAAGCAAGTTACACAGAGCCCAGAAAGATGTGACAGTTGGTTTTCTTCCATTTCTGCTGACTTCCTTTCAAAAGTAAAACTCTTCTTGTCATGTACTGGAGTGATTTGCTCAGAAATGCAAAAAAGGCAGATGTGTCTTACTGTCCCACATCTTCAAATATGCTTTCAGGAAAATGGAAATACCTGGTTTTACAGTGTCTGTAACTAAAATACTGAAGTGCAGAGATCCAGATCCAAAATCAACAGCACTGACTAAGGAAGTAATGCTAAAGGTCAAACAGAAGGAAGAATGTTACTTCTATCTCAAAAATGATCAGAGCTGAGGCAGGTGAAGAAGGGAATAAGATACATACCCATATATCTCTCCATTAGGTGCATAATACCCCACTGATGCCAAAAGAAGGCTATCACTCTTACAGCATTAAATGTAAAGATTTAAACCACTGTAAAACATGGGCCCACTGGATCAGGGCATATTCCCGTGTAAATAGTAAATTCTTGGATTTAAGTATCTATATGAAGAGTGTCACATATATTTCTGTTCCAAATATGTTCCATGGAATCCACATAATTGAGGCCTGAAGCTGTGGAAATAGATAGTTACAAAATAATGATCCCTGCACTATTTCTTCCACAACCTTTTGATTTACTTTTCTGTTCAGAAAAGCATTCCTGCCACACCACTAACCAGTCAAGTCGCAAATCTCTTCCACCAAATTAACAGCCTTTCCTTTAGAAGAATTGCCATATGTGGCCACAACTATGTGTAAGAAAAATCTAGAATGCTTATTTCACATACAATATGAAATAACTACTACTACAAAATTCAACAAGCATGTCTCAAACTAACAGCCTGAGGGGCAGACTGATTTCAGAGGTTTTCTGATGAGCCCTTGAGCAAATTCTGCCACACTGAAGTTCAAGTGTCCTTTGTACAGGGATACACAAGTCACAAACTGTGTATAATGGTGTACAAGAACTTAACTTACACTAGTCTTTTGTCTGGCTTTAGCAGCTTGTTGGAAAATTCAATGATGATTAACAGAAAGCTCAAGTTAGGAGGCAAGCATTTTCCATCTACTCCAGTAGCTCCTTGAAAAGCAAATTCAATCCCTTCCCTATTGAAAGAAAAACAGAAAAGAACAGAGTAATAAAACAGATAAAACAGAGAACTAAAAAAAGCAATGACCATGGACAACATGATGTTACGTGGCACATACTTGTGTATCATGGCTATAGATTCTCTAGATTTCACTTGGTCCCAGCCAAATGTTAGTGAAAAGCGACGAGCAAGTTCTTTGATGTTTGCAAAGGAAGGAGAGGAGAAGTCCACACCATTATTGCTGTCTTGGCTTTCTGCATGTGTCTGAAACAGCTGCAAGAGAAGTCTCAGATAAGCAAACACAGGTAATCCTACAGGCAAACAAAGCACCAGGCGGACAGAGAGACAGGCACAGTCACCTCACACAGACAGAAGCCTCGCAGAAGAGCAGGTAAGTCATGTGCTTCTGAAGCTCTGAATGGAACAACAACAAGGAACTGACACAAAGGACACTGTTGTGCTCCTAAGACAGGCACAAATTAAAAAATAAAAATAAAAAATCATGTGCATAAACAGAGAACTGATTCCTGAAGATGATGGTCCCACTGACCTCATCTCCTCTTGGGTCTTCTGAACCAAGCCCCAGAGGCCTAATTTGCCTGAGATGCTTTCAGAGTAGCACAGTGCAGATACAAAGCAGTTTGGCAGCACCATAAGAAAAAGTAAGAGTAGGTCAAAAGCACATCTTGAGCTCAATTAACTGTGCTTTGGGGTTTTTTTTTTCTAATAGAATATGGAAGTAGCTTGTTCTCGTCAACCTGTTAACTTTCAAGGTCAGGCAAAGGCCAAAAAGGGCCTGTTGTCTATGTGATACCTAAACACAAAGTCCTGACTATGTCAGCAGAATATATGTAGCCAAATGCTGCTTAGACTCATCTAAGCTCAGATTTCAAGGGCTGGTTCACAGATCTAAGCCCCCGGCAATGTGTGTGAAATAAGCAAAGCTCATGTGTCAGTATCCCCAGGAGGAGCCTGCTCTCTGGATTACAGCAGGACTCCAGGCTAGAAGCAGCTCTGGCCACGAGCAGAGCTGGCAAAAGCAGCTGCTAAAATAGCTAACTGGCTATCAGTCAGCAGCTGCAAGCCCCAGCAACTGAGACCCTTCAGAAGACCTGCAACCCACTTTCCTCCAGAGGAAAAAAAAAAAAGCTGAAAATACAGAGGGGGGTTGGAGCTGACAAGACACAGGCACATCCATGGTTCCTCAAATTCAGAAGGAATTAAGGTAGTCCATAAAACACAGCATAAGATCCTTAACATTTGTTAAGCTTAAGAGACACCGTGTTCCAAGAAACACTTCATAATCTCACATCAGTTCTAACATACTATGCACTTGAAGATTAAAAACATGACCAAAAAACTGTGGACAAAAGCACCTTTTAAAATAGGTGCAATGATTTGAAAGGAGTTTCAATTATGACATGCAAAAACAACATACATATAGAAAGTGCAGGAAAGGAAGTAAATTCTGTCACTAGGTTTTCTAATGATTTCGAATAATTATGGCATGGGAGGTCAAAATCTTCACTGTGAATACAGCTATCATAAGAGCCCCTAGCCTCTTGCTTTAATCTTAACCTTACCTGCTGCAGACAGAGAATCAGTGTCTTGGCACTCTGAATTTTGTTATTGTACCTCGTCTTGCTTAACATCTCTTTAATTATGTCTCCAAAATCACTGTAGGTCTATTAACAGCAACAAAACAATTGAGAGTTATCATTTCCCTTCTTTAGCACTGGGAGAACACAAACCACGTGACTCTTCAAGTGACACAAGAAGTTCCTAAAACACTCCCAATATAAGAACACGCAAGTTACAAGATGAAAACTGGATCTTTTATAATATTTCATACGTAAAGCAATGGTATGCTCCTTGAAGAGTAATGTGAGGATCAAAGTTACACGGAAATTGTTAAGTATTAACAACTAATTGACTGTCAATTCTTAATTCATAATTAATTGCAATTCTTTAAAAAGAGCAAAACCTCATCGAATAGACAAATAGAGTTTTCTGCACTTTACCAGTGCTTGCCAATGAAGCAAAGAACAAGATTCATACTCAGGTATTTCCAAAGTTCTGTCAGTTGACTCAAGGAAACTGCCCATTCTGATGTTCTTGGCCCTCCTGAAACCCCCTTCAGAGTGGCTAAACCCTGGTCATCTAAACCCTGGGGCTCGTGTGAAATGTAGGCACCTGCATATGCACTGTGTGAGCTGTATGAATTAAACTGACCACTTCAGTGTGAGAAGCTCAACAGATGAATCACTCTCCAGCCATAAACTGCTGCTCTGCAGTGGCCTCTCTGCAGAAGCTGAGGAGCAGATGTCCAGACAGACATGGACACACATGTCCTCTCCTCAATTTTCAGTTGCTTTGCCTGCAGTGAGGTACCTTTTTGGAACTAAGAGAGGAGATCTGCCTCACTTCTGCTTGATTCTACAGCCCTTTTGTGATTATTCCAGGACTCTGAGCCATAACACTATTAACACCCTATCTTTCACAAACACTAGAGACACTTTCAAAAACCAAAATGCACTGATAGGAAAAACAACCTTATCTAAAACATTACCTTCACATAATACTTATAGATCTCAGCGGCTGCAGTCATCTCTACCACATTATACACTATTAACTTGCAATATGCTGCCAGAAGACTCCGCTTTTTGTGCAAGTCATCAAGTTTGCAAGTTTCATCCTTTCCCTCTTCTGTCAGATCTAGGGAAACAAAAGCATTGAAGCTTTGTTCTATTATTTTATTCAAGGTATCTCAGTTTAAATGACTGACTTTCACCTAAATAGCACAGACTCAGCTGTTCAGTAACAGATGCCAGTGTTCATTCCTGTGTACATCAGAAAACACAGGTTTATTCCCATTTCAAAGCTCCAGTTTATAACAGTGAAAACAGTCTTCTTCCACAGTTTCCTACTCTGATCTTCATAGGACTCTGGCATTTCTGCTAGTCAGAATCTCCAAGTACAACACTGCTCACAGCTACAGAATTGAACCAGCAAGTAGAATAAAAGGCACAAACACACCAAATGGAAGGGACCTGAAAAACTGCAACCACATTTTTTTTCGTAGAATAAAACAGATGGTAGAAAAGAGCACATAACTCACTGGAAACCCTACAAAAGTTGTCACACACAGTCAGCAAGAGTTCCAATTAAATTCTCCAAGTTCCAATGAAATTCTCCAAGTGCTTATCAACAAGAGTGAAAGGAAAAAAAGTCACTTAATAGCATTAAGAACAAGTGTCTGGAACATGAGTTAGTTACTAGCTGGATGACTCATGGGAGTGCTACAAAGGTGCTTGGGAAGAGTTTCTTACAGCAGGAGAGCTAAGACACCCTCTCTCCTGCTGCACATGCAAGCTATCAGCTACCAAAAGACTTCAGTCTCTGACCTATAATTTTGATGTGGACTGTTTTTGCTTCTAGAATGACTGTGGGCCTGGAAACAAACATAAGGCAAATGATTGATCAGAAATATCTGAAAGTTAGAGTTTAAACTGGAATGAAACAGCTGCCAGCTGTGCACACAGACAAGCACACCTTGCATCACAAAATCACTTGTTCAGGAAGGAATCTGCAATGGGGTGTAAGGGGATCCTTTGCGGGAAGAACTGAGAAATTGAAGGCACCACAGAATAAAGGTTTGAAAAAGATCTCAGGCCATCTAACCCAAAGCAGGATCAATTTTATCAGTTTCAGATATATAACATAAACAACCTAAAACATAACCTGCTTCAGTAACTCCCACAACCAGGATACTACAACCTACTTGTGCAATCTTTTCTACTGTATCTTTACTAATTCAGATTCTCTTACTATTTCCCTGTTGCAGTTTTGGCCATGCAATGTTGCCCATCAGTGGTTCTTGCATATATACCATGACCTAAGGAAGTGTGGTGCCCAAAACTCAACAGAGAACTCTGTCTGAACAGCTGAAGGAGAGGAGTTAGACAGAGAAATCTAGAACAATGCTTGTTTTTTCAAAGCATGGCACTTGAACTTGTCCTCAGAACCACAACGAACAACCTATTTTCAAAACACTCCCAAAAGAAACCAGCCTTCACAATTACAACCTCAATACAGCATCCAACTGTGTTTGAAAAAAGGCAGTAGAGCAACAAATACTATTTCCTACTGGACTGAGAGCAACCCTGATGAAAAGGACTTGGGGGTGTTTGCTGATGAGAGGCTCAGCAAGACCCAGCAATGTGTGTTCACAGCCCAAAAAGCCAGTTGTGTCCTGGGGTGCATCCAAACCAGCGTGGCCAGCAGGGTGGGGAAGGTGATTCTGCCCCTCTACTCTGCTCTGGTGAGACCACAGCTGGAGTGCTGTGCCCAGCTCTGAGGCCTCCAACACAAGAAGGATGTGGACCTGCTGGAGTGAGTCCAGAGGAGGGTCATGAAGACGCTCAGAGGGCTGGAGCACCTTGCCTAGTGAGAGCACCACCAACCTGAGAGAGTTGGGGTTCTTCCAGCTGGAGAAGGCAGGTTCTGGGGAGACCCTGTAGCACCTTCAAGTACCTAAATAGGGCCAATAAGAGAGGTGGAAAGGGACTTCTTGCAACAGCATGTATTGATACAATGGGGAATGGCTTTAAACTGACAGGGTAGATTTATTTCTTAGACTTAAGGAAGAAATTCTTGACTCTGGTGATGGTGAGACACTGAAACAGGCTGCCCAGAGAAGCTGTGGATGCCCCATTCCATGTTGAAAGCCAGGCTAGATAGGGCTTTGAGCAACCTCCTCTAGTGAAAGGTGTCTCTGTCCATGGCAGAGGTGTTTGGAAGTAGATGATCATTAACGTCCCTTCCAATCCAAACCAGTCTATAATTCTGTGAAATCAGCCCCACAGCCCCAAAATCAAAATCTACTGATTCTTTACTCTGATGGCTTAGAAGGGTCCATGCACTCACACACTGCAACACTGCAAGGCCTTCCTCTAACACCATCATCTGGACCACAGAAGTCAGTCCACCAAACACTTTTACTCATCCAGTCCTGCTTTACTTCAGCCCTTTTCATCATATAGGTAAATTGGTTAATCCACAGTCTGTACAGATCAAATAATTACAGGTTTTTTTGTTTGTAAAGGGGCCCAACCAGAAAAAAAACAAAGCAACTCACAAAATAACAACAAAAGAAAGGCCAGCCCTTTTCCCTGATACATTCACTGCAGATGACAAATGATAGCATAAATAGTAGATTGTTTTTCCAGTGATGAAGATGTCTAACCTTTTTTTTCCTCTTCTCCATCCATGAAAACATGCTCCTGGATAAATGAAAACAGTTTTTCCTGAAGTTGTTTGTTAGGAAGATAACCTAGAAGTCCAACTGCTTCTTCATTATTATTTGAATCCAGGCGACTCAAAATCAGCAACCAGTCACAGAGTATCATGAAGGCCTGTATCATGCAAATAAAGCCAAAGAAGGATTTAGAGACCATGTTACTTTTTGTGCCAATTCCACTTTGCATTTCCATCAAACACAATCAAGTTTCCATCCCACTTCTTCCTTGCAAATTAAAGATTTTTCTTTGCCTCAGCTGTGATGAAATGCCCCAGCTAAATCCTTAAAAAAACTTGTATGCTAGGATGCAGTGTATGCAGGTATCATGCACGAATAGCACCTAAAGATTTTCAAAGTTCCATGGGCAAGAAGAAGAGCTGTATTATGTTGAAATACCCCTCTTTTAACACATGAACCACTGGACAATTTCTCCATTTCTTTAAGTAATATTCATAGTAAAACCTTAATGAAGCAATGATAGCAACCAGTACTGACTGGTTAGTCTGATTAGACTGACAGGTCTAATCAGAAAACAATGATTTTCATTCAGATTGAGGCCTTGATTCTGCAGATGGACTCATGCAGACAGCACTAACTTGTAGCATTTTAACTAACTTAACTTTAGATTTTATTTAAAATAAATAGTTGAAGACTGGGGTTTTTATGTGCTATTTCTCTGCTAAGAGACAAAAACACAGCAAAAATTTAATAGAATGAAACACCACTATGAAAAAAAGGCAGGCATTTAAAAAGAGATCTGAGCACAAATGCTTGTTAAGTGATAGAAAAACACAAACCTTTTCTCTTACATCTTTTTCCTTATGGTGGAGGAAACATGTGCAAATCTGACTGAAATGTCTCAGCTGCCTTCTTAGTGGAAAAAGAGTCTCCTAAAAACACATTTAGGAAAAACAAAAGGACCAATATGTTAGAGACTATGATTCAACAGAGAATACAGAATAAACAACAGTTGCATCTCTCTTCCACTCATATTATTAATTTAAGATCGCACAGCTGATGACATGATGAAAGAAGCTGGCATTTCACAGAACAGCTTACTAGCTATGAACAACTGCATCTGTCACAGTTGCTGAGGCCAGTGGAATTCAGCAAGTAACAAACTCTTTGTTTCTCCATCTGTACGGAGGGCAGCATGTATTCTCTTATTAACTTCATCTTATCTGTATAAAGCAGTGATAACAATGGAAGTAGAGTCATAAAAACCCCTGGTCCATCCCACCTAATGTTCAATGTGCACTGCCTTCTGGAGTTGGTTTTCTCCCTTCCTCCCCTAATGACTACAAATGGAATAGAGTTTAACTCTGGCACTCAGAAACTTAAGACACCACACTTTGTTAGGATGAATCCAGTATGGGAGACTATTTGGTTTGCTCACAAGCATACAAAAGACTTTCTGATCCTCCACCAGGTCCCAGCTGCACTGCACTGAGCTCTGAGCCATCAGTGTAAAAGGACTGCCCTTACAAGAGAGCTAGATTTCATGCTATGCAGCTCCACATTTATAAGAAAAGGGATTCATCCCAGGACATGCTGAGGAGAACCAGGTGAGGGGCAATACATTGTCTTAACACTGCTAGGGGAGGAGCAAGGGGGAAATAACAGAGCTGCTGTCCAGGAAACTTTTTTTTTTTTGCTCTTGGAACTTCTCTATCTGCCAACATCCAGATTTGGCCCTGCAGAGTGGGCCATCACATCTGCTTCCAATCAAAATCTGCTCCCATATGAAAGGCCAAATTAAAAAATGTGCTGCCCCATTACCAAGTTGAGCTAACCGTGTCTGGAGTGAAAGGCAGAACACATTGGAGCAGTGAGAGATGTGGACATCCACGCAGGAATGGAACGGGACGGGAATAGACAGTGAATCAGTGGCCAAACGGGTAACGTCCCAGCTAGCATTTCTCACACCAACGTCCGTGTCAGCGCCCTGTCCTGTATGCACAGGAGCGCCAGGGAAGGGGTCAGAATGACAAAGCAGCACTCAGTAGAGTCAGAAATCATCAAGAGGAGGAGCCCCACAGGGTACACATTCACACATGAAACAAAACATAAAAGATTTTTTCTTTCTGGTGTCTTAAACTAGACTTTCTTCTGAAATATCTACTGGAGCTTGGTACTTTATAAAATACGAAAGTAAATAGTCAACCAATGAGAAAATTAACACTTTCCCCAACCTTTATGACAGAAATATGTAGGTAGGTAAATCAAGAAAATAAAAAAAGAAACAAAGTTACAGAATGTCCTGGAGTTTTCATTTTATATTCTTTGTTGCTTAAAACAAGAGAACAACAAACTCTTTGGCAGTGAGACAAGTTCCTTATCTCCATCAAGCCCTAGGAATTTGATGCACATGTTTTGCAGTAAAAATAGCAGTGAACCATTGTTCCTGCAAACTGAAAAGGCACATACAGATTAAAAGAAAAAAAAAAGAAGATAAGATAGAGAGAAAATGCCTCAATTCGATTTAGTTTCCTCAAGAAAACAGACCAACTATCTTCTTATAAGCTTGCTTTTTTAAGAAATCTCAGAACAGGAAAATCAGCTTTAACTTCTATAAGCACAACTCCAGGTTTCAAAATTACATCAGTGACCAACCTTGGGAGAATTTTCTGAAACTGCAGCTAGCTGCCACAGGAGAGAAAAATATGTGCACTGGAGAGCTGGTAGGATAATCTGCAAATGAAAACACATGTCCTTTATTTACATTAAAGGCTCAGCAGCAAAAAGCTTAAGACTAAACAAAGCATTCAAGCCTGACATTCTGCATGCTGCTTGCATGAACATTTCCCAGCTGTATTTAGATCCTTAAAATAAATTTAACAGGTTTACATACAAGCAAGCATTGCCCCCTGAGAAACTTCATTACTAAGGTGCTGCTTCTGCAAAACTTCTCTGACATCTTGATGAGTTCAAGGGAAAGCAACCCACATATCAAAAACTGTATTCCCAGAGGCTCACTTTAGCTTAGCTCCTTGGGATTTCTTTGAAGCCTTTCATGAAAGGCAGACTTCTCCAGAGGCCAGTTCAGAGCAGAAGCTAAACCTTGGTGTTCCAATGCTCCATCTAAAAGAATCCACTTCTACTCACTGGCTGCAGGCTCTCTCTACTCTAAACTTCGCCCCTTGCCAAAAAGCCCCCCAGGTTCTCTCCTGCAAACAGGGGCTGGTTAGCATTCATAACTGCTGAAGTATTTCACCTTGCAATCCTAGAATACACAACTCCATCGTCACACAATGTTTGAGATGAGGCAACCAGATAACTAAAAGGCTGCAGTTGAGACAATTGGTAATTATAAACCACTACAACAAGAGTCAACATGTAAGCAACAGATCCAAAGTATTCCAGTTTCTGGTTACATGCAATCTAACAGGGGTTCCTCACAGTCCCAACAATTTCATATGTACTGAAATTGAGGCTACGCAATCATTGGAAGTACTGAACATGACAAAGGATCAATCCAGATATCCTGATTATCACAGTTCTGAAAAATCTCCAAAATTAATTCATGTAAAGGCATGAATTTACAGATTCCAATAACCAAAGACAGCCTCCATTGAGAAATGGATACAGTATCTTCATGTCTCATAGGACATTGATACATAAGACTATTTAATACTTTGTATTTCTTTGTCCTTTCATCAAGAAAAACATCTTTCAATGCTAAATATTAAATACTCACCAGAACAGGCAAACTGCCATGTTCTGTTTCAAACACCAGGAACCTTAAAGTCTTGTCATACAGATTCCACTTTGTGAGATCATGGGCACTGCAGGTGAAAAAGTAATAAAAATTATACACTAAGCAAGAAATGAAGACTCACTTGATCAAACAGGTTAAATGTATCCTATTTCTACCTTCATATAATGTAGAGCAATAACATTAAACAACTTAATATTAATTATAAGAGGGAAAAATTAAGTTTTCATCATCTAACGCTGCAGCCTTTAGACCATAGCTTTACAGTCTGCATTCCTACCACAAAACTGCAGTGTTATGAGGAGCAGAAATAGAAGCTTGAGCTCTGTATCTTTTGCTATACTTTATGCAGTCTTCAAGTACCCAAAAAGGTCTAAAGAACAATTTCCTCAGCCCACTCGAAAAGACTGTTTCTAATAGTCTTGAGTATTCTCAACTCAACATTAGACTTCTCTTTGCAAAACCACAGGAGCTCCAGCAGGCTGGACAGGTAAAAGACACATTGAGAAGAAGGCCGAATTCCCCTAACCTCTGTACTAGCTTGCATGACAATTTACCAATCTCTGGAGAACCAAGGTTTTGAGAAATCATCTTTTAACAAAAGAAGATCAGAAAAACTAAAAATAAAAAGCAGATTACACCTGCTGCAAAGAACAACTGCATTCACTATACCCTCTTCAGACTGACCACGAGTATTGTCAGTAAGGCTGTGGAAAAACATCCAGCTAGGACAGAGGCACCACAGAGGGGATCTCTGTGTCCATTCCAACATCCCAATTCTGTAGCATACACTTCTCAGCCACATTAGGGCTGATGCTCAGTAATGAGTCCAAAAATAATTCCATATCCAAGAGCACAGCTCTATTAAGAAGAAACTAAAACTTGCAGCACCTCTCATAGAGATCATTTTCATTCTCTTGTGAAAAACCCCAATAAACCCAGCAAGCAATTTTCACTTTGCATGTGTAAGGTTGATACTTTAAGTATCTGGGAACATAAATTGTGTAAATAAAGATCTCACTTATGAAAAGCTGCTACTCTTCTCAAAGTAGAGTGCATCCGGGAAATTTCTCCTGCGTCCATACAAAATCTTCCTTCCTAAATCATGAAAGTTTGGGAAAGAGAAAGGAATTAGCCAGTGTGGGCCAAGGGAACGACTGTGTTCCCTTCCCAATCAACCCACAAGCTTGGATCACTCTCCTCCAGACCTCCTTTAACCTTCACCTTTAACCACACTACTCACGTCCTGCTCTACAGTCAAAAGAAAACAATATAACTGCACAGGAATTTTGTATAAGGGAAAATCCCTGTCATTAATAAACCAATGGCAGCCTCCCTAGACTGCAGTATTGCTAACACAGAGTAAAAAGTAGCAATTAGCCTAACATGGTCCCTCACACAGTTGTTAAGGATCTCTGGAAAGCTAAGTGTTCAAATGGTGCTGACCTTCCTTGCTTCCAGCTGCCAGATCACATTCAAAGATAGCTAAAAATATATTAAATACTTTCCCATAGATGCAATTGCTGTAGTTTCCACAAGTATACTATGTGATTCTGGGGGACGAAATATACAACCAGGAATTAGAAGGGTGGAGCTCCAAGAGAAAAATCTCTTTATTTAGATATAGATCACACTACGGAGGAGTCGAAGAATCCCTGGTCTTGCACTGATCTTGTTTCTCATAAGTACACATTCTCCCACATTGACATAGATCTCTATTTAAGACCAATAAAATTAATCCAATCTGAGGTTAGGGGATTTTTTGGCTTGACACATTTTGCAATATCCCTGTGTCCAATAAAAACTTGCCAGTGTTAACTCTCATACCATGGCATGACACCTGTTCATGACGGCACAGTTGATCAGATCAGCTGCAGGCTTCTGTTGTTCAGCTCAGCCAGCAAGTTATTCATATCCCCACCAGCTGTTTCTGCTTTTTAGACCTAATGAAAAGCTTTGAGGGAGACTGCAGTCCTCTATCAAGGGGGAAGTCATTATTCCCAAGATCCTCAAAGCTATACAATCTGCATTACAGACTGCTGTTTGCTTGGTTTTTTTTCCCTACATCCAAAGTGACAGCACAAAGGGCATCCAATGTACAGTCAAATATGGAGAACTACAGAACTGTTTCTTTCTGGGAAGAGCCTCGTCACCTGTAGATCAACAGCACTCACTAGCTGATTTTGCACATAGTATCTTTGGCACAGTACTGGAGTAACTACAAAGCAATTTCTTAGGTCCAGAATATCTGGTGTAGCAATTTTGTTCCTCACAAGTACACATTCTCCCACACTGGCATAGATCAACAAAATAATTCCAGTCTGAGGTTAGGGGACCTTTTGGCTTGACACATTTTACAATATCAGCATCCAATAAAAGCCTGTCAGAAGACATACAATGCCCTGTTGGTGGTGTGGACTACCTTGTTTATTATTTTCCCAACTCTATTCCTGCCAAAATATACAGCCAAAATATATCTGCTTCATTAAAATGTGAAGAACGATTCTTTTCAGAGGTGCAAACCCATCTTTTAGAGTTCTGCCTCCTTCAAGCAGAAACGGCAGGCAAAAAATAGTTCCATATCCCCCTTAATTTTCTTTGTCTTCCTTTTTTTTCCTAGGGAAACAGTCTGCTTACCCCTCAACGAGTCACACTCACCTTTTGCCAGAAGCAATCTAGTAGCTGGTTAAGCTGTTTCATCAACTCATCTATCATTTGAGTTCGAGCACAATCCACCTGGCTATAGATGGCAATTTCTTCACGGCAGAGGATATAGTAAGTCCTGGAGGAAGCCTCGAGGACAGACATGTCGGAGTGTTTGGCCACAATGTCTTTTATCTCTCTCAGCAAAGCATCCAAATGCTGCAGGTGATAAAAGGGGTATTTATAGGTAAATTGTACAAAAATCCTCTTACGCTTTAAATCATTTCACTAGGCCCATATATCCCTGTGGGTCATATAAACAAGATGAAACAAATGCCAGTCTAAGCAGAAGAGGGGTAGGACTAAAGGACACAACTTTTTGTTGTTTTTTTTTTTTTTTGTTTATAGCTCTCTTTCATCATTATGTCTCTAGATCTTCCTAAAGAATGAAGCAACTGCTTTAAGTTTTACTTTAGCAATACATGGCTACACTACATAGGGAACAAAAGATGCCTTTCCAAAGGACAAGTCTGTCTTCAAACAATGTAAGTTGTCTCCCTCAGCAACGGAGAATGGAGAATATCTTCGATCATGTCAGCGACAGGGTCTTCGCTCTTAGTGGGAAGAGGCAACTTGCGCCATTCTGCTGACTCGCTCTCTTCCAGTTCAAGTTTTGGGCTGAAATTAACCTCAGAGTGTTTGCCTAACACTGCCTCCCTGTAAACATCCCTGCTTAAGAATACATTAAGCTATTTCAAGGATTTCATCTATCCGTTTCTGACCGTCCCTTTCCCATCAGCAGATATACTATCCCCATTCTTATCTTTCAGTCACTGTCATTCCCCAGCAGCTGGGAGTCAGCCTTCACAGAGAATGAAACCTATTCTGTAGTAAACTCCTGGGAGACACCAACTTAAGACACATGGCATAATCCACCCTCCCTCCAGCCAGGAATGAAAAAACCCAGGGCTGGGTCTACCACACAAAACCACAAATCGTTATCCATCAAGGCCAGACCCAGCATATCAGAACTGACAAGCACTAAGGCTTTTCTTTGCAGCTCCAAAACAAGAAGTAAAGCCTGAATAAGATCACTTTCCTTAAGGTATAAGACCATTTCATTGTATTTCAACAATTTTCTACTTGTTCCAAATCCCATTAAACTCCCTACACTGTCACATAAACTTAGTACATTCCACATGAACCAATTATCCCAATTCCTATTCACCTTTTCTAGATGTCCTGTACTGTAAACATCTAAATCATAATACTGAGGAATCTGCAGAAGATTTGCCACTTTTTGTGCATCTGTTGAATACTGCAGAGAAAAAAACAGGATATGAGTACATTGCAGGAATTTTAATGAAATATTTAACATACATTCACAGAGCAGCTGTTAGTTACCTTTGCCAAGAGCTGAGGAAGCACCATAATAAAGTGTTCGGTAATTTTGGTGCAATCTTCCAATTGGATTTTCTTCTCTTTTACTGACAAAATCTGCAGACAAAGCATTTGGTTTCAATTATAAAATCTCTGGGATTTCAGTGGAATCTTACATATAACCCAAGCTTAACTCATATTGTATTGTCTCAAGCATATCAAGCTAAGATAGAGACAATCTTCCATGAAGAAAATCAGATGCTTTTTTTTTTTTTAACCTTAAATTAGATGCAAATTGCTGAACAGCTACATGTCATGTCATGGATAAAATGCTCATCATTTGTCAATAACATGCTTCAAGTGGCTCTCCTCTAATGCTCATCTCCTTCAACATCCACTTCTAGTAAGATCTAGAGGTGAAAAGACATTGCATTTTAGAAAAACAAGCTATTTTATTTCCTAGGATACATCTGCAACTAGGAACAAGCTGTCTGGAAAAGTACATAAGGCAAAGATAATGCAATGACAGGACAATAAATAAGACTAAGATGCACTGACTTTTTTGGCTGCACCTCTGCCCACTGGAGGATGACCTTCAGCTGCTTCTCTGACTGTTGCGAGGATGATTTCGATGAGAGCACTTTCCTGGGCATCGCTCAGTGCTGGAAGCATCACACAAGAGAAAAGTGAAGATGCAGCAACAACTGATGTAAAGCCTACTCATTTACCTGAGGAACTGTGGAAGGACACTAAAGAACGGGAGATGCGGTGTTGTTAAATAAACAGCTAGAGAGTGTTTGACTCCATTTGAAGGAAATTATTTTCTACATTTACTGAGTACCATTAATCCCTTAAAGGCTAAACTTTTTGGGGTAGTTGGTCTTGCAAAAACACAAGCAGTTTTCATGAGGTCTCCTACTGACTAGTGTCTCATTTAGGACAAATCTTCTTTGAGTACCAAAATGTTCTAACTCACTGGGTCTAAAAACTGATTTTAATCACACAACCAGCTCCAGGTCTACAACAACTATCCATAGAATCATATAATGGTTTGGGTCGGAAGGGACTTTAAAGATTTATTTACGCTTACTTCAAAATAATTCTACAAAAAAAACCCTCTAGTGTTAGATGTCAGTGAACTCAATGTATTATTCATTTTCTTTTGAGGAAGGAGTAAAAGCCTGACAATAACTGCATTTCAATCTATTAATACTTTTAGATTAAAAAGTTTTGGACAAACAAAGTGAACACTACATAAGCATTATGGTTTAATTACACAGGTATTTATTGCACAGGTTCTAAACTACATAAATACAGAATACTGAATAAAACAAGTATGTTGATATAAATATTACACTAGTTGTGCATTGAGTTGCGTTTGCTTTGTGGCACTTGGGGACCTCAATTTGGGACCAAATGGTACTGCAATATGAAATGATCCTAAACTAGCTAAGGCAAGGTTCAAAAAATAGCATGGGGAGATTCGTTCAGACAAAACTAAATTCTTTGCTTACCCACCTTCTCCAACTTCTTCAGTATTTTTTAATAGAAGAGTGGTCATGCACTCCCAGTCCTTCAGGAATTTGCCTGCCCAGTCCCACAAGCTGTCTACTAGGTATGCAACATGTTTGTGTAGCTAGGGATTAAAAACACAAGCTTATAGAAGCAAACACATCACTAGAAGAAATACAGCTTCAAATGTTCCTCTCCCTTTGTCCAATGACAAAGCTCTGTCATTCACATATATATTCACATGTAGTATTTCAACATATTTAGTCCAAGGCCAATGAACACTTAAACACCAAGTCTTCAATCTGATACAAAGCAGGAAAGTGAGGTGAAAAATCAGGAAAAGCCGACAATAAAATTTAATTTTCTCTTTGGTCACAAATTTAAATTTAAATTTAAATTAAATAATCTCTGAAACTAGTTTTTGTATTGCTTTACATTGCTGATTGTAACAGCCAAAAATCCAGTCACAGGACTAGAAGCAAGTCATCTGTCCAATTCTTTGCAGAAAGATTCAAAACTGCTGTGCCTGAGACACTTTGGCCAGATAGAGGCCTGCACCACTGCAAAAGCTAACCCGTGAACTGTTTATCAGCACTTAAGCTGATAAAACTCTCATAAAACTACAGTTTTTGGTCAGCATGGAGCCATGGTACAGCAACCCACATCTGCCTCCAGAAAGACACGGACATGTACCAAAAAACCCTCACTCAGTGGCATTAGTCTTTCAGGTTGCTTCCAGAAACTGCCCCAGCACTGATTCTCTCCATTAGCACACTTGTAAATTAGGTTTAATACAACAGAACAGAAATGGCTTCATTAAAAACTTAACCTAGAGAGTAAAAACATTTCTAACACCACACATTTCAGAACTCACCAACAGAAATTACTTTCAAAAGCAAGAAGATAATTGATTTACCATGCAACACTGGATTAAAAAGGCTTACTGCAGGGGCAGTTCTCACCTCACTTTCCAGGAAAAAGTGTATTAATCTTTTCAACTGGTCAGTGCTCGCCCCAAACTTTCCTCTTCCTTTGGGCTGAACTTCTTTATCTCCCTCATGACTAAGCAGCCTGCCAAAAGAAAAGTAAGTCAGTCCAGTTCTGCCACATTCTCCTTACACTCATTTACCAATGTAACACTAATTCTGTCAAGATCACAAGGACTGTATTTCTCTTAAGTGTCTACTTATTTACCCCAAATCTCATTAGACTTTTTTATAAGATGAAAGGAAAAAAGATTGTTTTCCATTATGAGAGATATGCTATCCCTGTGGATGCAGAGACTATTTCTGACAGTTTCACAGGTACTCTGCCACCCTTCTGGATGATGGATGCAAATTCCACAAACTGATCATACAATGACATAGGCATTTGCTCATGCTTGAAAAGAGGCTTGCTCTAGGTCAAATTTAAAACCTTAACAACACAACAGAGATATTACCACACAGCCACTATTCACATCACAGTGCATCTTGGAAGCGCAGCTTCTTAAGGAAAGCACAGTATCTTGTAATTATAAGAGGCAATTAACGTCACAAATACAGTGGAAACTGCTCTTCCTCTTCCGTCTGAGGTATGAAGCACAGTATGACACTTCCATTTCCCCCTTTATCCAAAATGACTCTGACTACTACCCACAAAAAGTGCTAATACCAAGATAAAAACAGGAAAGCCATTCCTGCAGATTAATGTAAGGCCCAAACAGCTTGGATTTAAGAGCTGGACCACACTACTAAATGTCAGCAAAAGCTTGTGCATTCAGGAAGAGTTTCTGCTGGTATAATTTATGCCAGATAAGTAACCTAAGTTAAAATATGCAGACATGGAGGAGATTTTGTGCAAATCAAGAAGAAGGGGCAGCAGGGGTGGAATGCATAAGCATTTATACTAAAACTTAGCAGTATAACCAGGAAAAGGAGGGTGTCACTAACATCTCTTATTACACCAAAACGAACATTCTGTACTGGAAAAAGTGCTGGAGAGAAGCACTGGGCAAACAAGAACAAGGATGAGATTTACAGGGTCAAGGTGTCCACAAGGCACTGGCAAGCTGGGTAGAAAAAGTGAAGTTATCAGGGCAATCACTTTGGTACCAAAATGCAGCAGAGTTCTGAGAGGAGAAATATCTAATTTATGAGAGCATATCAGGACCAACACAAACTACTAAGTCTAGCAAATGTAACAGCAGATTCATCGAAACAGAAGTTTCTCTTCATTTGTCTTTCTGTTGGACTTAGCTCCACATATTCCAGAATGCCAACATTTCAGTTAGACAGGAAAGACAACTAGGAAGAGATTCTGTATGTCTGGAAACATGATTATTATTTCTGAATGTTCCCCCACAAAATCCTTGCCTAAATATTTTTATTTTCATTTATTTTTGTAAGTCAAGATTATTTCTCTCAGCAGTAAAGACAGAATATTTGTCTCTGCCCTTTTTAGCATGCCAATTCCATACAACTTCATGCAACCATTGTTAAAAGAAGCCCCATTTATAAGAGTTACTCCTGGGGAAGATAAACCCTGAGCTTTTTAATCTGCTGCATCTCTCATTATTCAAAGCCTTTACAATGTATAAGGCAACTTCCAAAGGGAGAAGAGGAGGCCATTTTTGTGATTAATCACCAAACTATGAAAATTCAGCAGATGCCAGGTGACAGATTAGCTTATAAGAAGCAAGGCAATAGGAAAGTAGACAAAAAGAGGGCATGTTCTCAACATAGCATGGCACTTGTGGATCAGTTTCATATTCCCTGTGTTAGTCTTGCAACTTATCTCACGCCTGTTGTTTCAGGGCTGCGCAGGAAAACATGCAATTACCCCCAGACAGCATTTCTCTTCTGTTTACCAGAAGAAAGGTGACACAGACTTTCAGCAGAAAAATTAATGCTTTATGTCCCCCCAAAATAAATCCACCTTCATTCCAAAACAAATGAGAATATGGAAGAAGTAGGCAGGCAGAGATACCTTTTATAAAGGAATTCCCCAGCTGCTACTGCAAGCGGACGGTGAGTGGTATAAACAAACTGGTATAACATTTCACAGTCTTCAGCTGATAACACATCCTCACAGTTCCTAGGCAAAAATAACAACGGAAGTTATAGCCCAGGTTTATCTGCAAAGAATAGCATGAATGCTATGTCCAGCTTTTACTAGACTCGATTCTCCATAACCCTGCAACTTGTTTACACAGCTATGTGTAAATTTTTGTAGGGCATTTCTAAAAATGCTCTCAAACAAAATTGGCAGCGTTGTTTTATTCACTGTGTAGAGAAACAGAGGTCTGTGTAAGCCATGACAAATCAGGCCCACTGCATAGATATGAACATTAATTTAAAGTATAATTACGGATTATTAGTGATCATGATAAAAAGAGTAATAGCAATAAAACAGGAAAATCATGCCTTTACTTTATGCTTAGATGTTCACCATAGAAGATAACAAACAATTAGAAACCTTCATTCTGTAGTATAAATTATTTTTAAGTTATTCCCATATTTTAAAACCTATATTCTATTACACTAGAGTCCCATGTAAAAAGAAATCAAAACACATTCTTGATGGCATTATGGCTGTGACCTCTCTGCACAAACACATTCAAAGTCATGACTTTTTTCATTCAGCTACACATCTTCAGAACACCACATGCCAAATAGTACACCTAGAACACTCTCTGAGAGGTAGAAAGGGCATTCATATCAAATATTTACAAAAAAGAAACTGAAGCATCAAGGTTGAATAACCCAATGAAGATATACCAGAGCAGTGAAGTCCAAAGCCAGGATTACAGTTTCCAAATACCTGCTTCTTACTGCCACAACAATGTCACTGGAATAGGCTACTCCAGAGTATGAAAGAGCAACATATGAGATCCTTACACTTACTACACCCAGGTGAGAGGAACGGGTTTTTATTGACCACTGCATTCAATCCTCGAGTAGTAACATCTTAAAACCATCTACAGCTGTGGTCCAACACCCTCTCTACAACTGAGGATTCATGCTATTCTCCTGCTAAGAGCGATGTCTACAAAAAATCAGCAGTCCTTCCTATGCTTGCGCATTTGTCTCCAACCCATTGCATCCTTTAGCATCCTCACAAGTCACAAAGCCCCAAAATATCCTCCAACCTGACTGAAAAAGAAGTGAGCTCACAACAGGTGAGATTATCACTGGAGCATCCACTAAAAAGCTCTTTAAATGAAAGTGCTAATGATATGTCTCCAAAAGTGATGAATCAGTCTCACAGGATAAGGTGAAATAAAAGCTGCCTTACATACTTAAGGCATGTTTTGGTGGACTCTTTAAACATGCAATTACCTTGAGAATATATTTGCAGTAATAGAACCTATAGGAAGTGTAAAGGAATACATATCAAGAAATCACCACAAAGAGAAATATTTATGTCACTCATTTAACTATCTACAGAACTGGGAAAGTAGAGTAAAAATGTGTTTATTGATGTTAAACAGTAAAAAAATGAAAGAAGTAATATGGTTTTATGGTGCATTAGAGCACATGAATAAGCAGTGGTGTGTCCTGTGAAGCCATGAATGATCAAATTTATTAAACTTCCACAAGTTTAACAAGTGAGAATAAAACAAAGAATGACAACAAAGAGCACTTACAGGAATAAAAAGACATGTTATAATAAATATTAAAAGGCTATGGGGAATTTACAGGAAAAAAATAGCAGTCTGACTGTTTCTTTCATTCTTTTTAATGTCAATCTATTATTGAGTTCTTTTAAAGCACTAGTTTCCTGAAGATGTCTCTGTCATTTTTTCTCTATATATATTTTTTTCAAAACCAGTGGACAGCTGGGAATATAAGAAATTTCACAAGCATACTGTGATCTACAATGAATTAATACAGAATCATAGGGCACTGAGGATGGTCAGCACCTCTGCAGATCATCTGCTCCAACACCCTGCTCACAAGAGGATCAGCTACAGCAGGTTGATATGTCCAATCCATGAAGTCAAGGACTCTATAAACATCTCTTGCAATGTGTTCCAGTATTGGATCACTCCCACAGTGAAAAACCTTTTTCTTATGCTTAAATGAAATCTCCTGTATGAACATGCCAGTCAAGTGCACACATTTTTTTATATTTAATTTTTTTCTTCTTTATATTTCAGGTTTTCTCTTTTTAGCACATTTATAGAAATAATGAATGCAATATCTGAATGTTTAAATTGTTCAGATAGCTTGAAGAGCTCAGTAATACCTATCTCTGGACAGAAATTAAGGACTCTTCCTTTCCAGTACTAATGCAACTGCTTTTCCATAGGCGTTTTCTATCCTTAGAAAACAACCTGGTGGTGGACACCAAGTTGAACATGAGCCAACAACGTTTTCTTGCTGAAAAGAAGGTGAATGGTATCTCAATCTGCATTAAGTGTTACCAGCAGGTTTGGATAGGTGATCCTTCCCCTCTACACAGCACAGGTGAAGCCACACTTGGAGTGCTGTGTCCAGGGCTGGGCTCCCCAGTACAAGACACAGACAGGGGAGAGATCAATAAAGCATCACAAGGATGATCTGGATCACCTCTCCTTTGAGGAAAGGTCAAGGGAGCTGGAACTGTTCAGCCTGGAAGAAAGAAGGTTCAGGGGGATCTTAGCAATGTGTTTAAGTACTTGGTGGTGGGAGTAAGTAGACAGAGACAGGCTTCTGCTCCTGGTGCCCAGGACCAGAAGCAACGGGCACAAACAGAAACACAGGAGGCTCCTTCTGAACACTGGAAAACATTTTTACTGTGAGGGTGACAGAGAACTGGCACAGGCTGCCAAGGGAGGCTATGGAGTCTCCACTGCTGGAGATATTCAGAAACCATACAGATGCAGTCCTGAGCAATGCACTCTACGTGGCTCTTCTTGAGTAGGGGGTTGGACCAGACAACCCTTCTAACTTCAGCGATTCTGTGATTTCCAAAATCCCAACCTCCCCATTTTTAACTTTGTCTTCTAAGAGGTTGGGAATTTACCCATTACATTAATCTAGCACAGTATTATTTCCTTCCTCCTCAAGACATAAGTAGGTGAGATGCTGCTCCAGCTGCAAATGAAGCACTCCCAAACAGCAGAGAAACAAAGGAAGGGAGAAGAATCCATTTCCTTTGCAACTCAAGCTGACAGACATTCCTGACACCACTTAAGCACCTGATCTTCTGCTTTTTCCTTTCTTGAGTGGGAGGGAATACCTGTGTGCACTACTAGTACTATTACTGTTCAACCACTACTCTCTGACCATGATGAGGTTTAGGCTTATAACTTCCACTGAAATGAGTGCTCAGGCATTTTACCTGCCTCTGCAAGCAGCAGCACTTGACTACATCTGCAACCACCAGCACTGACACTACCACACTAAACAGGTGCCTTTCTTTTTTACATCCATCAGGCAATCATCAACCACACAAAGAATATTTCAAATACAGCAGTAATACTGCTGCAAATTAACAGCCCTCAGAATGCCAAGCAACAGATAAAGGTTAAGCCAGAAGTGCCTGCCAGTGTTTAGGTGTCTAAAAATAAACAGGCATGGCCTTCCACATACCAATCTCATGACATACCATTTTCTATGCACTTCAGTGTGAACATGTCCCAGTCTTCATGCCCCAGAAGAAACTGGGACATTCTAGAGGGAGATCACAGACCCATTTTGCTCTGCATGTGGCACCAGTTGAAAGATTTCATATCTTGCTTTTTGTTTCATTTTGCTGCATGCAAGAGATATGACTGCTGGAGTAGCTTGACTTGGTCTGTGCTATTGTTCATACCAAGGATAACCATCAAAATCACAAGAGTAAAATAAAAACACACCTGATGCACTTCACAGAGTTTTACGCTAGTCTTTGTTTTAAGTGGCTGTGCAGGGTAAGATCTGGTACACATTATGGTGATGACAATCCAAGGTATATCATCTCAATCAAAAAAGAATCTGGTCATTTTGCATTTAAAATTAAGTCAAGTTAAACATCCAAATCTGCAGATGCATTGTAAAAGCAGTATATGTGCACAGAGCACTATCAACCAAAACGAAAAAAGTATGTTAAAAGTATTCTAATGTCTGCAATAAAAATTTTAAGTACAAAAATCATGTACCACTAAATTGCTCTGCAATCTCACTCTTGCTCCTCTGCTCTCATTGCAGGTTATTTCAAGACACATTTTGGTGATCAACAAAATGACAATATGGTTGCCACTAAAATGTAACAATAGTCCTTTCCCACCCACTGTACAATGGGATCAGCATATTGCAATACACTGTGACTATGCTGTGGCAGACCGATGTGTTTTGTGTTTAAAACTCAGTTTAATTTCTAGCTACGTTTAACTAAAGTAAATCAAAGTCGTTTTCCTATGGGCTATTTACATATTCAAGCTAACTGTAGATTTGTGCCCCTACCCACACCACCTGTAACCTTTCCCCATGCATCTACTGTGGTTACCTAATTACTTTTGCTGCTCTTTTCCAAAATCCCTCTAAGCTTTTAGGTAGTTAAGCACACAGAAATTAACAGAATTGTCTAGCAGTAGGTACACTGAACTAATTTGCCTCCTAAAAGGTAATGCCTTTTTTACCTTGGTCTCTCATTGTCACTCATGTTTTCTCCCTCTTTATTTCCTTCCTAGTTCTATTCCCTGTCAGATCCTTTGCAACATTAATGCTAACAATTATGCATAATTCAGTACCATTAATAATTTCTATTATGCTAAACCTCATAGGCTCATTTCCGTTTCAGGATCACATCATGCTGTGTAAAAACAGAAATCTACTAGCCCAAAGACTGGCATTCAATTGAGACAACATGCAACAAACAAGAAGGAAAAAAATCTCAGCTCACAGAGATACACAAGAAGAAAATACAAATACGGATTTGAAAAAAACTAAGTATATACATAGCAAGAGAACTCTGAATCAGCACTGGGATTTTTTTTTAATAATGTAACACATATAAGTGAATTGAAAAGATAAGTGTTTTCACTGCCTCTCTAGCTATCAAGAGAGAGAATGTAAAGGCACAGCAGCTTTATGGGGCAGTAGTACACACAGTAGTCTGTGTATTCCACAGAACTGGACATGCAGTGATGGTTGAGAGATGCTCAAACCTGTTACTACCATACATGGAGCACACCTCTGCTACCACTGTAAAACATCACAAAAACAGTCAATTAGCAACAAGGTCTTGCTGCTATGCTGACCCAAAAGACAACTATGAAAGTCAGTCAAAGAAAGTTACTGACATAACGCATTTTTCTCAAGAAAAATTACCCAACTGAGTAATTGGAAGAAAAAAAGCTATTACTGGATTACTCATGTCATGATATAACAAAATATTTATTCCAAGATTAGAGACATGTTCTGAAGGTCTGTACCTCACCAGTGAAGACTATATTTTTTTTTAAAAATTTCATGATTCCAGATCAAATAGAGAGAATTCAGATAGAGATTCTTTCCAGTAGCTTTAAAAATAGCTTTCAGAAACTTGATCTGAAAGGTCTCTCACATCTCACTAAAAGCCCAAGCTGGGCCACTTGAATTCAGTTGCCAAATTTGCAGAAGACAAAAATTAGTCGTTCAAAGAGAAGCCAAGACGGCATGACAAAAGTGGTAAAAATTTTATTCCACAATGCATACTAGTAGCCATACCATTTATACAAGCTGTCATTTATAACTTTATCACCCCCTTTGAGGCAGTGGAATTGCAGTCCCTGACTCAATTTCATGCTTTACTGCAGGTATCAACCAGCTGCCCAATACTGCCCAATATCCAGACAGTTTTTGAGCTACGAGACACACCTATTTGAGACACATTAGCCCTGCAGGTCTTTGTTTCTGCAGTGCCAGCAGCAAGTCCTTTCTGCCACTATTGCAGGTACTAAGGCATCAGCTTTTCCCCTGCTAGAAAAGGATCTTGATGCAGGCTCTTATTAAGAAGCCTGTACATGTGACTGGCTATATTGCCTGCATTCTCTTCACACAGAGTTACAGACTAGTCAGCACTACTGTTATCAAAGAGAAGAGCTGTTGTTGAATTTGCTCATTGAGTCTCCAATGCACACTTTCACCACTCCAATAATTATGCCAAAACAGCAGGGCTCAGAGCAACTGGGAGGGGTACAGTGGAAGAAAGCAGGATGGCTGTGCAACAAATGAGCAAAAAGAAAGAAAAGAATGTATTTGCTAGGTCTCTACATAGCTTAATTAAAAACAATTTCATAATGTATTACTTTTACTTAACAAAATTGTATCTTATGATGGAAAAATATCATTCAGAAAACTTTAGATGGCATTTATTCACACTGGAAACCATATTAAGGCAAAATTCAGAAAAAATTGCTTCAGGGAAAAAGAAACGTTGATCAAACTTTTATAGCTGCAGCTTGCATTAATGAGAACATGATCCCTTATAATAAAGCCAGAGATGATAAACAGCTGCAGTGCCAATATAGCTCTTGTTAATTCAGATACGGAACAAGTGCAGCCATAACTGGTGTATGGAATCTTTGTACTTCAACAATGGTGAGCTGCTCCTCCTAGCACAGGGACATGCTATCCATGGACACAGCACTGTGCTTTGTTCCAACAGCTAGGCACCATGGGGAACCAAGGGATGTAGAAATGGACATTGTGAACACAGGAACAATACAGCCCTGGCTACTACTAGTGAGGCCCAAACAACAGCACTACCTTCAGAAGAGGGTGCAGTGCTCAGAGCATTGTATGCTGTTCTGCTGTGCCTATTGAAGGAGCCCTGGAAAAATGCCATTCAAACCAGCAGAATGTGAAGTGAGACAGGAGACAATAAAGCAGCACCTCAATATACAAACATACTTGAAATTTAATGTAAATATCTACAGCATCATATTAGTTGGACCACTACAGCCTACATGCTCCTCTAGCAATGAATAATACTTCTGGCTTAAATAGAGAAGCAAATCCCACAAGGCTATTGGATAATGTCTCATGCTGTACATGGAAATAAGCATCTGCATCACCAAAATTCAACTTACACTCTCAGACAGAGGAGACACTGAGTCCTAACATCTCAACTATATTATCAATGGAACGCAGTGAAGTTTTTATTCCCATTTTGCTTTGAAAAAGAGGAACAGAAAATTTACTCTACACATATTTTGCAAATAAAGACATTTCTAAAACAAACATGCTGCTCAAGGATGTATCCAAATAAGATTTATAAACTTCTGTAATACTAAGTGTAATTCTCCCCCACACTTCCAGCTTGCCATTATCCTACCAAATCTATGGCTGGCAGGTAAATTTCCCAAGAAAACAACTCTTCTGTTAGTCTTCCACCTCAGAAAAATCACACACTTGCTCATTTCCTGTCAGTCAGTCTGCTATGGGCTCAAAGGCTACCAGATTTTCTACCCTGGAGCCGAGAATCTGAAAGTCCAAATTCTGGCAACAGCCTCAAAGCTTCTGCATCAGGTGCAGAGACAGGGAAGAGGGCAGAGTTCTCCAAGCTCCTGGTCAAGGCCTGGCAATCCTGGGACAGAAGATGGGGTGGGGATCCCATCTTCAGTGGGAACTTCCCCCAAGACAGTCAAATGCTCCTTTTGAGAAGAGCCAAAATTAAAAAAGGTGGCATTTCCTTTCAGAGGGAAACGTAAAGATATAAAAGTAGTTTCCAGACTGAACCTCAGCACAAGGGTTTTCTTAACACTGGCATTTCCAACAGAAAGAAAATGTCATGTCTTGAGCAGCTTTAACTGTAACTCATATCCTGCCAGAAGCAACTGTTTCCCAACAAATAAGTGATTACAGGAAGATTCATCAGGTTTGTACCTGGATCTTGTTGCCATTAAAACAATACAGTAAATTAAAAAAGAAATTATTTACTGTGACATAAGCATCAAGAGTTTCATGGCTTGAACTGCTACTTCATGGTCCTTGTCCAGAGGCATGGACACAATTCGATCCTAATGGATGTAAAATGACAATAAAAAGATGTAACATGGTTTGTTCTCAATAAACATGTATTTTTGCTACAGCTAGATCATCTACACTAGTACAGCAGAGATTTATTTTTATTTCAGCAGCTATTTCCTAAGAGACATAAGGCAACTTGATTACTACCAAGTAGTTCCCCAGCCCCTGAAAATTAACAGCATGTTAATTTTTTAACTGAATTAATCACGCAGTAATAGGATATTTTTTATACATGTAATGTATGCGTTCACAAGAAATTAACTACACACTACAAATTAAAAGTGACTGACAACTTGTTTCTAAGATGTTACTACTGGCACTTCAGTATGTTAAATTAAGGTAAGCCTCAAATTACAAGCATTATCTAATCAGTTTCTCCCACTAACAGTAAAGTGCCTGCACCTACACATTACAGAAGTCAGTGCTTTGCTGAAAAGACAGCTAGAGTTTAAGTCATAAAGATACCTCATGGCATAACAGCAATACTGCTGACCTCCAGAATTCACAATATTGTAAATTAGTACACATGCAAACAACTCAAAAAACTGAAAAACTTCCCGTCCCATGAAACCAGGAACTTGCACACCTCAGTGTGGCCTATATCTTTAAGATATATTACACCTTCAGACTTGCTTGATTTGGAACTATTTTAGTTTCCCCATTTAACACATGGTTTTTAAATCTCTACATTCAATTTTCCTTTGCACCTTCCTTTTTCTCACAATCAAGTTGGAAGGTGTCTAAATCCACAAATCCTGAGTCTGAACACTCAAGGGTAACAGAGGGAGCATGTGTACCTCCCATTTGAAGGAAATGGATTGATGGGTATATGATTACACTCCCCACCACTGAGAAAGCATGCTTTAAACTTTGAAACTGGTATTTTGCGTGCAGCTGTTTGGATTTCTTTTGTTTAGAGGGGAAGGAGTTGGTTTTGGGTGGGGGTTTTTAGACTGAGGGATGGAGTTAGCAATAATCCATTTATACTGCATCCTCTACACAGGGAGATCGCAGCACAAACAGCCTGGAATTATTTCATCACTCTTTATTGAATACCAATCCTGTATTTAGTTACAGAGCTTACAGCAGTCAGAAAGATAAGGGACTATCACATAATCATTTAAAACAGGGGTCAATCTTAGACAGCTAAGTTTAATTCTGAATAATTTATTACTAAGATACTAATATTAATCCATTTCATGTTCTCTGAGGATATGTGATAGGCATTTTTCTCTACTAGCAATTGCTTTGACACACAGGTAAACCCTACACCTTTTGCAAAAAGACCATGGGTTTGCTACCATATGCAGGCATTGATTTGTCCTGACACTGAATCATGTCCTGATTCACAGGGACTGAGATATCAATCACATAATCTTGAGCTTTCTTACTCAAATACTGAGAAGGTGCAACCCTGCTAAGGTAAGAGCAGCTGACAAAATCTTTACCAACGCCAAGGTTAAAAAAAGTAAAGGGCTTACTTCTTAAATGAGTCGGGATATTGGAGTATGATAAAGGCAAGTACAGGGTCAGTGAAGCCACAAAACAAGCTCTCAAAACTACGGTGTATCACGTGATTTGTTCAGAAAGGAGATAAGGGATCCTTCTTCAAGATTCATACTGACATGGTAGATCAAGAGAGAGCCATTCCCACATCAGTGTGATACATGGACAGTCAGTCCACTATCTACAAGGTTAACCCATTATCAGGGGCAGCAAAAAGAGGATCTTTAGCACAGGAAAATCTTTGTCATCTGCCAAAGATCCTGTAAAAAAACATGGGTCAATCTGGATAAATGGTGGAGATAACTGACCACAGTGCATGTTAACACCATTTTGTGTGAACTAAAGTGAAATGGAAGAGTTCATAGAAACAGAGGGAAACATCCCTCCCTGCAAAACTCCTTCATCTATTCAGTCAACAAGGCTGTTTCTGCAGGAGTCTAAGCTCCTCTCAGTGTAGAGAATGGTGAGATCAGCTCTGATCAAAACATCAGGCCCTGTGTATACACCCAACATAGACTTAAAAAAAACAGCAAACCGTAATTTATTTACCTTGAATCTGTTAGTAAAGAGATCCATCCTGGAAACAAGTTCTTTTCTGCTATAAATTCCCTGCAGTCCCAGAAGACACTTCAACCGCACTTCAGCTTGCTGTAAGACAAAGAGAAACTGGCTAAGAGTAAAATACATATATGTTTGTTAGTCACTATCAGCATTTATATCATGTAAATAAAAGCTCTTTGTGGGTGCCTACAGCAGACTATCCAAATGCTGCCTCATCTTCTTTATTAGTGACATCAGTACCAGTTTGTTTGTGTGTACACACGCTCATCTCCCTCTCGCACACAGCAGTGAAGCCTGCAGTGAGCCAAATTCAAAGGTAACATCAAAGTTTGTGTTAGGCTCCCTAAGAGTCAAAGAAACTCTCACAGACCACAGTTAATAAAAGCAACAGAATGCAAAAGACACAAGGATTGTGCTATTCATGTCAAAGATACAAAGACAGGTGTATGGATGACCTACTTAGTACAACCAGCACCCTCCCATACATCAGACTTTGCTTGCTTCTTGTCAACAGCTGACTGGGACAATTGTTAAACACAGACAAGGAGTCCAAGGAATTACAGATTTCTCTAGATTCCCAGAGGAAGAGGTACAACTTAGAAATGCACTGGCTTATCACTGTGGATTCTTAAAGAGTTGAGCATCATGTCTTCTCCCTATTTCTGTTTTACACTAGAACATGGTATTTTAAGAATTGTAGGAAACGGGTTGCTTTGAATTCAGCCTAATTAGTTAATTTAGGCAAAATATATTTATCCACACAAGGTGTTATTTCATACTATTAGTACTGCTGCTTCATAGATGCCTCAAAAAGAAGTCTTTTCCTTAGCCAGCTTTTCAATTATCTCATGTATATTGTTACATCATTCAAAGGACAAAGCTTTAAATGGCATTAGGAAAATTATTTTGATGATCCAACATAGAAAAACCATGTGTTCTGTAAATTTATAATGCTAAGCATATCAGCAGAGACACTAAGATGAACTGCAGGCTTTGAATCAGTCTCTTCATATTTCTTTCTTAATTCCTCTTGCTAACAATAGCAGTAAGAATAAACATGGAAATCCAAGAAAGGAGACCACCTACACACAGGCTATCCATTGCTACAAGTTCCTGTTCACCTGCTTAGATGGAAAGCCAAGGATGATACCCAGTGGCAGGCTTTGACTAACAGTTTTGTTTAAGACAGCTTTTTGCTAGAAATATAAAATGAAAGATCAACAGGTAACAATGTACACTGCTCTCTAATCTGCCCATGTCACACCAGCAGTACTTATTCTATATTGTACTTTAATTTTATAGTCTCTGAGGAAGGGACTGTTGCCCCCATCTGCTGCTTCCTATGGCCACAGAACTCAGACAGTCCCAAGGTGGCACCCATCACTGCACACTGCCACAAACTCAGCTCAGCCAATGCACTGCAAAACTGGCTTGGTTCTTTGGTTCTCTTGGTTCTTTCAGATGCCCTTGGTTCTTTGTCACAACACTCTGCTTGTGAACAGGGACTGAATTTTTGTGTGCAGAAAGTGACAACAATGTGCACTGGTTTGCTGAATGGTCACATAGCTCTTGGCACATGCCTGGTAATGTCATTTGTCAGCCAGGTGGAGTCAAGCATATGCCTTCAAAAGTGTAACACATTAAAGTGTACCATCCCCCTTCTGAGGTATCCTGTTCCCACCCAAAAGCTCTGTCACAGCCCCACACATGTATGTTTCTTTAAGTGCTGAGATCTTTAAGTGCTGAGAAAATTAACTCCAGTAAAAGAGAAACATATAACTACTTCTATGACTACTTCTGTTATTTTTCCTAAGTTTTCATCTGCATTTTCCTTGCATCTCCTTCTCAACCACCTCCTCTTTTCTAAATTCAACATTCCCCATAGTTTTGGAAGGATGTGAAGTAATGTTGAATGATCAAGAATATCTCACTACCTTCAGGTTCTTTCAACGGCAGCATCAGCAAACACAAACAGCCAGCCACGTACTCCCCTCATCAGAACTACCATTCTAATCTCGACAAAAAACCTGCCTGTTTGGTCCTTCAAAGCTGTGACAGAGTGAAAGGGAATTATGTAAGCACATTTTCAGGATACTCTGAACACATACACTGTCCCTCAGCTGTATCAAAGCACATTTTGATCCTGACCTGATGACAGAAAACATCAGTGAAGTGATGGACAGCTCTAATGACCTCAGAGTGCTCTGCACAAGCTCCAGCACTGCTTGAATAGATTCAGTTATGAGATTTCAGCCCCACCACTATCACAGAGATGGGGCTGTTCAATAAACCTTACAGATACAGGCTGGGACCTGGATGGTTTGATAGGACTGCTGAGTCAACACTTCCCAGATTATGAACTGAGAAGGTCTATTTCTGAGTTACTCCTGGATAGCAAAGACAACCCAACTGTCCTCCGAGGCAAAACAATTTTAAAAACTGCTCTCCCTCCCCTCAAAAAATCCATGACAATATATAAAAAATACTGCTGCCCCTGTTGGTGCTCTCGTTTTAAAATCAGGCAATTTGGCAGTGGCTGCAAATCACAAAGCACAGCCAGGACTGCAGCCACCAGTAGTGGCACACTACCAGGTCTCAGCAAATGCAGAATATGGAAGACACCTCACTTTATCTCATTCTGCTTGCATCTGCATTGCTTTCAGATAAAAAAGCCTTAGGAAAAAACAACTATTTCCAGTTTCCAGTAAATGGCACTGGGTGAGCTGTGTGCATTAATTAGAGACACTAGCTGTTAATCTTCACTGCAGAGTACTGCAAACACATCATCTTCCAAAAAAAAGACTTTTTCTTTTGAGAAGTCTCCATACTGAACATGTACTAAAAAGCTATTGTGATCAGATAAAATGTATGCAGGAACAAACGACAGTTCTTGATAGATTTGTCGTCCTAAAAACCCAAATGCCACCTTCAGAGGGGCGGCGCGAGGCCGGGCAGCAGGAGCCTCGCGCGCCCCCTCCTGGCCCCCTGGCAGAGTACACCCTGGCTCACACAACACAAACACTGCCCGCCGCTGACACCAATCCCGCCGTGTTCCAGGATCTACGCAGGAGCTACAGACACCTTCAAAGGCGGCCTGCAGAAGTATAGCGTGTCGATTTCGCTAATTAGCCGTTCCTGATAAACATTCCTATCCCCCTGAAATCTCTCATGCGTTTTCGAAGCAAGAGAAAAAGCGTATTTTCACAGAAGCACAGAACAGGTCAGGTTGGAAGGGACCACAGTGGTGCATCTGGTCTATCTGGTTGGTCCATCTGGTCCAACCTCCCTGCTCAAGGCACGGTCATCCCAGCACAGGATTGTGTCCAGACAGTTCTGAACGTCTCCAGTGAGATGTTCACAACGCTCTGGGCAATCTCCTCTAGAGAACAGTAACCCACACAGTAAAGAAATTCTTCCTCATGTTCCAGTGCAACTTCCTGATTATCAGTTTTTGCCCATTGCCTCTTGTTCTACTGCTTGATGTTTTTGACTTACTGACTTATTTTGGTTTTTTTGCTTGTTTGTTTTGGTGGTATTTGGAGGATTTTTAAAAGTGCCTCTAGTCAAAAGAAAAAACAAACTATAAGTAAAAGGAGAAAACCCTTTGGGAAATGGCTTGACTTCCTGTAAATATTTTCTGTATCTAACTGCCCTTGAGAAATGCAACATTGAAGACTATTCTACTACAATAGAATTGTAGTAGGCAATATTTATTTGTTCATTTTTTATAAATCTAAACAAAATTTTAAGTGATGATCGAGCCTAAAAGCAGAATTTCAGTCAACATTTAATCCTCTGAAAGGATATAAACCATTTTACAGTTCAGAAATAACTCCCAATTCAGTAACATATAAATATAACTGCACATACAGGGATTCATGCAGACCTGGAAAAAATGTTCCCTGTTATTTAGTGTTAAAATGGCTTTTAAAATAAAACCTAAAATGGGAAGAAAGTAAATTCTTATTGTACCACCACAGTCTTAAAGATCTACTCTCAAGAATTTAAATGCTAGGATTCTTTCAAAAAAATTAAATACAAAAAAACCTAATGTACTGCCCTAAGTAAAAAAAAAATTAAACTTTACCTTATCGTACAGCATCCATCCAACATATTTTAAGTAGCTATCATTCAAAAAAGCATCTGGGTATGTTTTAATCCAGCTGCCAATTTCTTCAATGCAAGTTGCTCTGATCTCAGGGATAACGTCACTGTGAAATAATAAAATCGTAATATTAATACATTAAAAATTAATTTTAAAACCAATTCTATTATTCGCAATATTTTTATGTTCTGGAATTTCAAAAGCATGTATAATTCAAAATATTCCAAGTATCTTTATATTAATATTATAAGTTATTCTTCAATCAATACTTAGACCACTTTTAGCCACAAACTATTTCGCAATTCTGGGCATCTTCTCATTCACAAATGCACTGCTCTACAGCCAGCAGGAAGAATTGAAAGAACACACTAGAGAGGTCCTTTTGGAAGCCCAGATTCTTAAAAATAATTTAACTGCTACACTTTCCTTGACACCATCAGTGCCTCCAGATGTTTAACTTGATTCTCGTATCTGTACAATCTGAGCAGGAGTTCCTGGGGAATGCAGATAACACGTCACAGCTTTATTTTTACTCTTACCGGTAACGGTTTAGAAATGTCCCTTTGAAAATAGCATTCATCATGTTCTGTATCTCTAGAAGCTTATGCTCATACTGAAAGACAAAGAGAACTGAATGTTAATATTGGTCCCACAATTCACTACACATGAAAAATTTTCATCAGGGCCCTTGGAATACTACTGTGATGCAAACTGCTGGTGTTTACACGTGGTACTAACATAAAATGAGGGGTCTGTATCTGCACTAGCAACTGGCCTTTTTGTGGCTACATCCTGAGGAAAAGACTTCTTGGATACCAACTGCTTGCCTTGGGAAACAAGCTACTTGTTTGATACAGTGAGTCTTGATCTATCAGAAATCACACAAAGATACAGCACAACTATTAAGTGATCCTCACATACAGATCCAAATTCTTTTTTCATGTACCCGAGATGGAAAAAAGGCAGACAAAGGAATTTTCAAAATACACAATGAGCATATTAAAAAACTGAATCCTGAAAAAGTAGGTAGGAATTTCTGAAAATCCAAGTCACCTAATAAAAATATTCTCTCATCAACAGCATCAGAAAGGGTGACAAGTTTGGGTTTTCCCTCCAACACACCCGTTTCCTCTGTCTTTCCCGTAAGATCAGACTTATAATGATACTAAAATATCCTGTCTCACCCAAACACTCCTCCCCACAAAAAGGGTATTGTCTCTGTAACACAGAATCCCACAGACATCTAAAACTCAGAACAGAGATAAGTGATTCTAAGGTCTGGAACTATAGGAACTAAGGAACTATAACTGATGTTCATTCATCAAGTCACCTTCTCCCTCAAGCCAGAGTTATTTTTTACAGTTATAGCCCTGCCTCTGGGAGTTGAAAAGGAGCTGTCTCTGAGTAGGGAAGAAACAACAGAAACTGAAAAGCAAAAATGATACAGGACATCCCTGAAGTTCAATCCATTTTTATAATGAATTACTTACAAAGAGATGACACTTAGCCTGTGTCCCTTTTGATTCATCACTAAAATTTGGGCTTGTAATTCGTACAAACATATACAAAACTGCACTTCCTCAACACCAGAGCTACTGAGACAATTAAATTTGTGTGTAAATCCATATTTGTGTGAAGATCAAGGGCTAATGACACCAATTGAGAAAAGCAACCAGTAGGACAGACATCATAAGTTAACAGTACATAGGGCAGTTTTTACCTTAGTCATGTTTGTATCACTTAATCCAGCCAGTCACACCTGCTCTGCACCATGCATTAAACATACAAACCTCAAAGACCTGCAGGGACCCAAAAGCAAGCAGCCAGCAATCCTTTTACACTTTCACAAATCTCCCAAACAAGACACTTCCCTAACCTCTTTCCTTTTTCTCTCTAGCTGATCAAGTCTGTAACTGGTCCTCTTGCCACTTAGCCTCTTCTTCTCCACCTCATACAATCTTTGAGCATTGTGTTTGTTGACATCAAGGTTCAGATGGACGCTTACAACTGCTGTCAGAAGTTTCATTGCTAAAAAAGAAACAAACCCAGCACAATTAGCTTAGCTCAGAGATATGCAGCATAAATATATTCACCACTTTACCACAAAAAGGGTATGGTTAGCCAAATCCAGTTTATACTGAAAATATGAACACTACTAGATTATAGTAATTTGTTTTAAAATACAATCCTTATTTTAAAGGCAGACAATGATCAAAAAGGGAAAATTAACTTCTATTTCTGGTGATTTAAAACTTTTGGTCAGAGTTCTGGTCAGAGAAGTAATTTACTGGGCAACTCTCTTGTACGTTTATGTAATTCTGACTTTTCTGCAAAAGAATCTAGAATTGTGGAACAGCTGATTGTTGGTAACAAAAAAAAAATTGAAAAAACAGTGAAGCTGGCTCAGAAATGGCTGGGAATCTTAATATACTACTGGAATGGACAAGAATTCACATTCCTCTAAGGATTGCTGGATGGTTTGAACAGATTTCAAGTCAGTTTTTTGAGCCCTCAAAGCAAACAGCATACTTTAGAATAAATTATACTTTAAGTGCTCTTTGCATGGCAAAGAGGGTATTTACTGGCTTTAGGGGAAAAAAAAGTAGTAGCTTTAGTATCATCATACTGCATGAAACAAAAATGTGCAACAAGCAATGTTCTTTTTAGCACAGAGACCACAAGAATAGCAGTTCTCCAAGGGAAGCTTCTTAAGGTGAAGCATCCACTGCAACCTCATCGCATTAGCTAGTGGAGGGAGAAAAACAACAAAATAGAAAACTGTGAAAAATCAGTTACTGAAAAATGTAATACTCAGAACAGCAAAATTCTGAAGTCAGTCATGTCAGCCATTAAAGATTTCTTTATAAAGAAAAAATTGTGTCAGATCTATCATATCTAAAGCATTCAAATTCAAATTCAATTCAGATACACGTGGGAACAAACAGTTTATATTACAGACATTCATATAACATATATTAGGAGGAAGGTACTCTCAGTGCATAAGAGAACTGCTCCAGTAAATAATTTTTCAATTGAGAGCAGTTTTGTTAGTACACAAGTCAATAAAACTCAGCACCTCTACAGCAACTCTGCAAGTAATTTTACCTGCCAAAGTGCTTGTGTGCCTGAATGCTCTGACCGTGGAATCTGCTAACCCTGTAAGCAGCGAGATGATCGTGTCCATCAAGTAGTTATCATACAGGATGCTGCACTGGCACTGCTGGACAAGCACTGCAATGAATTCACAGAAATTGGCCTTGAACTTCTTCCAATAGGGTCCTGTTCTGATCAGCGGGTAGTCTTCATTGTCCTGCACAAGAAAGACAAGTTGAGAGAAAACACACTACTTAGTTGTGCTTGTGCATTCCCATCTCTCTCACTGAACATGAGAGAGAGTTTTGCTGACAGTTTCACTTCATCCCCCGTAACTTTTTTCATGATTAGTATTCCAAAGTAGTGACAAGCAACTAGGATACAAGCAAGCAGAGAGACAAAATAGCTTTATTCAAGCTACACTGTCATAACAGCTCACATTTGAAAGCAATGTATGCAAGGCAGCTGTAAACAGACAGAAGGAGGAAAGTGTGTGAAGGCAGAGCAGAGTAAGTAACTTTCACTGGCATAAACCATGAGCACTCCTGGCTTATTCTTTCTCACAGGTAGCAGTGCTTCCCCACTTTCCTATCCTTCCTCTTCCTGCAAAAGTATGGTAAAATCCAGGCAGAAAATGAAGTGAAAAGTGGAGAAAAACTGTGGTGTGAACAGGACAGGACTGTTCTCCTCAGCAGCACTGCCAGCTTGAGCAGTTTATCAGGCTAAAGCTTAATGCCAAGTACTCAGTCATTCAGCTATACTACCTGCACCAAAAACCCCCAAAACCCCCACAGAAACAGTAAGTGGGCAATACCTTTGACATCATGCAGAAAGCAAGTTACAATAAAAACATAAGCGTCCACAGTATGGTTGATACTGCCAGGAGGAAAGCAGACAGAGGGAAGGTGAAATGACTTCTCACACGAAGTAGTGGAAAGCACACTAGACAGACTTTGTAAATGGCAGCCTCAGACAGTGTGAACATTTATTTCATGTACACCTCACAGATCCCAGGAATGGCTCAGAATATGAATTTGCATCTGCATAGTTGCCATGTGTGAGTGGAGTCAAGGAACTCCAAACCCTCACTCACTGTGGAAAACCTCTTCCTGAAGGCTGGCCACTGCTCAGCAGGTCCTTCACCAGTGGGCAAACACCTTCTCAGCCACATTCTAACACAGCATCACACTCAGCATAACCTCCTGTGCTTATAAAGTACACTTCATGCTCTTCTCTTGTAACTATGTTTCCAAAGCATAGGGGCTGCTGCTTTCTTTAATGAGAAATGCAAATACAGGATGATCACAGGGCTGGCTGCAATCCAGAGCACATCAGGAATTTGGAATATGCTCCTGACCAGGCTGTAAGAGTCAGTTCAGAGCCTAACAGTAGCAGCAAGTGCCAAAACAGAAAGGGAAGTTTCCAGCAAGCCTCACTTAATACTCCTTGATCATGACATGGACAGTAAAAAGACCATCTACAATTTCAGGAAATACCTACTTTATCACCATAGCTTACTCCTCAATCTGAAAAGCAGCACAAAATACACAAAGACTTCTCACTTTTTAAAAGCATTTCTACTGCCCATGTTTATCACACTGCGATACTCTTTAATGGTAACATGCATGCTAACATTTAAATGGTAACATTTAATGGTAACATACACAACATGAAGGGCACACCACCTAAATTTAGGCACCTAACTTGGGATTCCCTTAGATTCCTTTCATAACCACTAGAGAAATAACTGCTTCCAGAAATCAAGTCAGATTAGGCCCTTAAACACAGGTTCTTCCAGAGAACTCTTCAAATCACTCAACAGAGTGATGTGAGCTCCTGCTCTGACTCAACCGGGAAATGTTTCCTTCTTTCATACAGAGTCTACAGAAAGAGAGGACAGTCAAAATGAAGTGCCAACAAGGAGTTTAGATAAATTCCCCACAGAAAAAGCTATACTACAGTTGTGGAAAACTACAACAGCCCTACCATGTCCACCGGCCAAGTAACTGTCAGGATCCAAGGATAGGCCATGAATTTCTTATACTGCAACCCAGTTTCCTGTAATGCAGGAGACAAAATTTTTGAAAGCTGGTTAATAAAATGGCACAGATAATTCATAGACAAAAGCATTACAAAACATGCAACATATTTCAAAGGCCATTAGAACTGCAACTAATGTGTATTACAGGTGGCCCACACAAGCCAAAACACTACAAAAAACCTAAATCCTTCTCATCTGGGTTTTGTTGTTTTGGTTTTTTTTTAATAACCAATGACAGAAGAAATACACTTTTATATAAAATCTGAGCTGTCTTGTTACTAATATGAGACAACTTGTTTCCAAAATTTATAAGCAAACATATACAAGGTATAACCCTCATTATTAATTCTAAGATAAGGCTCCTCAGCAAGTCTAAGTATATATAACCATGTTCAACATTTGGTACCTAGATGTAAAACATCTAAACCCTAAAAGAAAAACATTCTGAGCTTTTCAAATTAGAGAGAAATGTTTTCATCACCAGTGTGACTTGACTCAAAGATGTTTTCTCAACTCTGCAATTATTCCAAAACAAAAGGCATTAAATATAGAGTTCTTTATCAGGTTCAGTGAAGCACAAGTATTTATATCCCTATCTAGCTGTACAGTTAAGCACCAAATTTAACTCTTCCCTTCCTAAATGTTTGAGCAACAAAATGGGAAAGAAATACTACATAAGAACAAAGAACTGCAAGAAGTAAATGTCACAAACAGAACAAAAGCAGAAGAAACAGACTATCTTAAAATAGAAGAAAAACAAAAAACAGTGTAAAGACAAGACTGTCTCGTCACTGAGGAATACCATGGCTCACAAAGACAAAATAAATTCCTCAATGACTGTATTAAAGCCATTCTCTGCTTCCAACATCAGTACAAGTTTTCACAGAATTACAGAAAGACTGAAATTGAGAGGGACTCTTTGAGATCATCTAATCCAACCCCACTTGCTCAAGCAAGGTCAGCCAGCACAGGCTGCCCAGTGCTGTGTGCAACTAGCACCTCTGCTCTCAACTCCTGGAAATGTGATTAGCATAACTAATGCAATTTTAAGAGGCAAGCAGCCCTTCTCTGTGACCAAGTAGGTCATGTATTTGTTCCCTTCCCCTCACTACCAGGCCCTGAAGGTCCTGTAAACCAAGAAGACAAATCAAACAGATTAACTTCCCTCCCTCATAGTCCCATGGTTCCTGGGTGCCAGACCAATTACTCCCTTCCTTACCGACCCTGTAGGTCCCAGGCATTCAGCCAGGCAGGGGGTGGCAATGACCCACTCAGAGAACAGAGATACATCATAGCACCCAGAGCACTGCCAACAAAATCAAGGTACTGCAAGGTCTAAGCAGTGAACTCTGACCAGAACTCCTGCTGGACAGTGAGACCTGAGATAAATTATAAATTCTATATTATGCTATTATATTGGTTCTGCTTATACAAATCCTGTGCCATTTTAATAATAAATTAATCATAAATTCTGCTCTATACTAATAATAACATCCTGTTAAGAAATAAAGCTTTAATTTTAACTACAATTGGTGCCATCATCATTCTGTCAAGGATCCCTCAAAGTACACATCTTTTCCCTCACTGTCAGGTGATGCCATGAGAGTCAAATACTATCTTCATAGACTCCACAACCTCTCTTGGCAACCTGTTCCACTGTTTGACCATTCTCTTAGTAGAAGTTTTCTTCTGTTCAGGTAAAATTTTGTCCATTTTAGTTTGCACCCACTGCCCATCTTGGCTTGCCTTTGCTCTCACCATCTCACTGCACACCACTGAGTGGAGCTGTGCTTCCTTCTGTCACATCAGGTATTTTAACACATGAGTGAGATTGCTTTGAGCCAGCTTCTTTCCAGACTGAACAAGCTCAACTCCCTCAGCCTCTCCTCATATCGAAGATCATAAATCATCTTTGTGGCCCCTCACTGGCCTCACTCCAGTAAATCCATCTCTCTCTTGTTCTGTAAGGTCCAGAACTTGACTCAGCACTCCAGATGAGTCTCAGTAGTATGAGCAAAGAGGAAAGATCATCCCCCATGACCTGCTGGCAATGCTCTGCCTAATGCAGGCCAGGAGGTTGTTGGTCAACTTCGCAGCAAGGGTGCTTTGCTGCCTCATGTTCATTTTTGTCACCCACACCAAGATCCTACTCTGAAGAGCTGCTTTCCAGTCAATCAGCCCCCAGTGTGCAGTGGTGCACAGGGTTATTCATTCCCAGGCTCCTAGGGCTTCCTGTTGTAGAACTTCATGAGGCTCCCCTCTGCCAAACTCTCCAGTCTGTTGAGGATCCCTCTGAACAGCAGAACAACCACCTGATTTGGCAGCTAATCCTCCCCGTTTTGCTGAATATCTGAAAATTTGCTAAGAGTAAACTCTGCCCCGGTGTCCAGGTCATTGTTAAATATGTAAAACAGCACTGGCCCCAGTATCAAGCTGGGGAACAGCACTAGCGACTAGCCTCCAACTGGACTTTTTGCCACTCATCATTCCCCCATAGGCCTGGTTGTTCCACCAGTTTTCAGTCCACCTCACTGACCACTTAACTAACTCATATTTCACCACCATGTCCATGAGGATGTTAGGAATTCTTTTCTTGCCATACTGAACTCTATTAACATTTCCCATTAACATTAGTAAGAATTCTAGGAGGAAGCATTGGTACAAGGATATAATGCTGCAATTAACTGAACAGCAATGCCATGGTTGAATCACTGAAATGATCATGAATGAATTCCCTGAATGCTAGAAACAAACAATAAAAATTCAAAGGCAAGATGATATTGAGCAAATATCTGGCAATATTTTCCATTCTCATTACTACTTTCACTATTGCTGTCATTAGTTTTCAAAAAATGCTTTTGAAATCACAGTAGTCCCATATGGCACTCCTTCTCAACTAACTGAAACCACTAACTTACAATTCCGTCTTATTTATGAAAAAGGTAATAGAGAACTTACTATCTTTATAGAGCATGGAGAACACAGCTTCTAAGGCAACTGCAGAACCTGCCTTTTTGCCCAGGACAGGTGAAATGGTTACAGAGCTGTAATATTTCCAGGCTGATGGTAAAAATAATCACATCTTTGTATCTGCCAAAGTGCCTGCACTATCATGAGTGTTATTCAGGGCTAATTTAGTTGGCAAAGAACTGCCAGACTACTAATTCGTATGGCCAGACACATATAGGTTCATTTCTGTCAAAAAATTAGCCTAAGTGCTACTACACTTCTAAAATGAAGAAAACCATGTTGGCAAATTCATCCTCTGTGGGAATTTCTACAGCAGCTGGTCTTTGAGAGATGCTCAATTAAAGCAAGGCTGATGGCTGCTGCTTGACAAATCAATTCAGAAGTGACAAATATAGGGGAAAAAAGCATGGAAGCAACTGTGAGAGCACTGTAGAAAGTTTAATGTTGCCATAATTAGTCAAGGAGCAGTCAAGCAGTGAAAGAGCATTGTAAAGCTATGTGCTTTTCTTAACACACCACAAGAAATTAAATACTACTGTTTTCACCATTCTCTAACAATCTGAAATGCATTTTTCTTCTTCCATATGACATAATACAGTTATTAAAAATCATAATTGTCAGTAAAGCAGAAAGAACATATTCAAATAAAATATCAGCTAAAAATATCTTTGAATTAATTCATCAGTAATCCATATTAGTAGTTTTTAAAGGACCTATCAACCAAACACCAAAGGAACCATTTACCTGCTGCAGTGCTAGGTTATACCTACCTCTACAAAGTCATTATCAAAAGAACTCCTAAGAGAAAGATTCAGGAAAGCTGCAGTCAGACAGCCCTAATAAAACTCTCAAAATAAAAGTAACTTTTAAAAAAACATGTCCTGCTTCTGCTAAAATAAGTCATTACAACAACAAATTTCTCTTGCAAAAAAACAGGTTTATTTTACTAAATTAATGAAGTGGTACAGAGCTCCTGATAAGCAACAGGAATTCCATCCAGGTTGGATATTAAGGTAGAGTCTATTGTTTATATAAAAAAGACATGCAAAATCAAAGTTGTACCTACCTTATCAAAGGTCTCCGTCATTTTTTGCATGACATCCTTCTTGTACAAGCTTTGAAACATCTCTGCTGTTACCATGCCTAAAAAAAGTAGTGTTTTAAAAAGAATTACTGACAACTCTACAACATTAATCAAGTCCAAACCACAGTAAGGACTTTATTAAATTTAGAAATGCCAAAGACAGGGGAATTCTGTTTTATGTCTGTACACTGGTATAGGCAACATATATATAAAGAGACACATAAATTAATTGATAGGAAAAGGTACTGATGAACCAAAACTGAAATTCCCATTAGAGAAGTCTACTCTGTGCTGTCTGGAAAGGCTATTTTCTCTGTTCATTCTTTTACTTCAAGGATTGACTAAAATTTTGCCCACAGGTCAAAAGTAGTCAAAAACCCCAAAGTATTTCTCATAAGAGAAGGCATATTACTCAAAGACCTAGGGAGAAAAAAAAAAATACATTTCTAGTTGCTTAAATACACTCAGAAGTTTCAAACTAACACGACAGTTTTCTTAAAACTCTTACTTGCCATTCTGAAGCATTTCACTAGCAGACTGTCCCCAGAAGGCAGTGCTTCAATGTTTGTTATGAAACAGATAGCTTCACAACTCTCTAGTAAAAGCAACTGCAATGAGGCAAGAGATTGCTTTTCTAGCCACCAAAGCAGGGAGCTGAATTTGCTAGCTGCTTATTTTCAAACAAGGATACTAGCAAAACAAAAGATACCAGGAAATATAAAACAAATGGCAACTGAAACACTGGATTTTAATTAGAACACTCATCAAAAGCACTGTCCCTGTGTGAGGATTCTCCAAAGCAATGTGACATGCCACTTCAGAAACCTGACCCTGCAAACCTTGTTCAAATACAATTCTCAGAGCTGGAATGCTGCCAGCACAAAGAATTTAACCAGCAGCATTCTCTTCTATTTTGCCTGCCCATCTGGAGTTCGTCTTAACGAACTGTACAGATCATAAGTTCATGATTTACTGGAGAGAAAAACTCCATTTCAAAAAGCACACTTCATACTCCTCTCAACACAGACAGTGGAAGGGGCTGCAAAGAAGGTAAATTACCTTGACAGCCTGAGCACTGAATGAAGAAGTTGATGAGATCCAGAAGTGCCACATTTCTGTCTTGTTTATAAGCTTCAACCCAGTCAACTACTACAGACTAGAACAGATTAAAGAAGCTCATTAGTCAGGAGATGAACACAGTTTGCTGCACTCCACTGAAGATACCCACAATAAAGACAAAAACTAACACTGCTCCATCTCCATTAAATTACAAAACCAAGAATAAACTTCAAGCAATTCTCTTCCACTTCTAATAGTTCCAAAAGACTCTTTCAAGTCTTAAACTGCTTTAGACAATGTTGCCTTTCACAGATGCTTTGCTTCCTGTTAACAGGGAAAATTACCACAGTTTTAATAAATGTAATATAAAAAAAAAAAAAAAGTTGTCCTCCTGAGTTCTTGATAGCACTGAGGTAACAAATTAATTTAAAAACAAAGAAATAAACACAAACAACAAAAATCACACATACATTTAGCCTCTGCACCATTTAATAATTAGTATTAAATTCTACTAGCAATTTACCTTGGAAGTTCTCTTTTTCTCTAGCACTTGATTTGTGCAGTAGGTTTGAAACAGTTCACATACTAACATAAGCCAAAAAACTACTCCAAATTTCATTTCTAGGGCAGTACAGCCTACAGCCTGTAAGTGACATGGGTCTCCTGGGACAAGCCATCCAGGCTTCAACCAATCAGTAGTTCCACATGGGTCTAATAAATTCTAGCAGCAACAGAACTCAAGCTCTGCTGCCTTTCCAAGACTTTCCCATGATGGCTGGCACAGCAGAAGCCAAGCTCTTCAGGGAGTTCTACTGAAGTTACCCCAGCTGTAGCACGAAGGTTTCACATCCAAAATATAAATGCACTTTTCATGCATGTATGCACACACACACACACACTTTGCTTACAAACACTACACACCAGAGACACATCTATAACTCTACATAAAAATATTCGGGGCTCCAGATTTTCATACACATATACAAAGATAATATACACATGTGCTCACAGAATATGGGGAGGTGGGCTTCCTCACATTGAAGAAAATTGCTAACTATATAGATGAACAGGGAACCTGGCTATTATACAAGCTGCTGGCAAACTGCATTGGAATGAAGGTAAAAGATTAATAGTACAAGGCAAGCACGGGGGGGAGGAAAAAAAAAAAGAAAATAAAATAAAAACTTGATTTTTCAGAATTCTGAACAACTAAAATTTGCTATTGATGAATCTTTTCCACATTTTTTAAAATAATTATCTTTTTGTATATTAAGGCATTGTAGACCAGTTTAGGTACAATTTCTTTCCTCTTTTTAAATATCTGACAGCTACCTCTTCATTAATTTCTTGAAGCTGCAAGATGCTCTTTCCAAGAGCCACACTCACAGCAGTTTTCCAATAGAACATGTTTCTTCCCCAGCTAACCCAAAATTTAAATGTTCCACAGTACAAATAATGGAAATGGCCAGTTTATTCATCTTCCCTCCACCAAGTACTTTCAGAACTTAGTGCTGGAAATACCTGCATGGCCTGCTTCCCCATGCTAACCACTTCAAACAAGGTAACTGCCTCAACCACTTCTCCATTCTGCAGCTGGCTCACTCTTCTGCTAGCGGTAGAATTCCTCCTTATGTTTTCACACTGCTCTCGGACCTTCCGCTTCTCTCTCTGAAACGAGTCAAGTAAACACAGCATGTGACAAAACACAACACACAACAGACATTCACAGATACAAGTTTATTTCGCTCTTATTGTAATCACTTACTCAGGCTGCTCAGTTTTATGCCCCAAGGACCCCAACAATGCCTTACCAAATACAACCATACTAAAAGGGGATGAAAGAAAGGATTTACCAGTTTGAATTTTACTCTTAACAATGAATCATAAGCATAGGAAAATATAAAAGGAAAGAAGTTTTTGTACAGTTGCATACTACCCAGAAGGCAGTTTTCAGTGGCAGCTGTCATTTCTGAAGAATAGAAAGCAAGCACAGAAGCTCTTCTACATCTTTTCACTCGCAGGTTAAACTTACTACCTGCAAATTAACATCAGCTGCACACAAAGCACAGAAAGGAAGAGCAATGCTGAAATGAACTGATCATTCAAAAGCCAGCATTGAGGCTCTGCTGCCAATGGAATTTGAGGGTCAAGCATCCAGTGTCCAACTTTTAGATGTAGTGTGACTGCCGCATGCAATACTCAATTTTGTAATAACTGAATGAGACACAAAATAAACTCCACAATTTAAAAGAATTAAAACTTTTAAAAGCTTTAAAATTGACTTACTAGTGTTTTCAGGTTGCCATTTCTCACACAGGTGCCATTCTGCACAGCAGACTCGGGCACAGTCTCATCATGGACAGCATTCTCTCTGAGGTGTAACAAACATGTTGAAAGGGATAGCAGTGAGCACTCAGAACTACACACTTCAGGACAAAACCAGAAGAAAATAAAACCAAATACATGTACTTTAGTATTTTTAATTCGTTGTTTGGAAGTGGTGACATTTTGTCACTAAAAGCCAAGCAGCTAACTTTAAAAGTACAAGAGAAATTTGGGGCCTTTTTCAAGCTACTGGCTTTCCTGTAAGATATGCAGATAATTAGAAGACCAGCAAAGCTATCAAAGGTATCAAGGAAGTATAAAGTAAGTAAATGAAAAAGAAAGCTGACGTTGACTTAATGCAGCCTTTGTTGATTTAAGAGCTTTGCACCATGAACCAGTAACACAAGTAGGCATTCACTCTGTGCGTGCCCTAAGCTAAACAAGGCAGTAATATCTCATGGGTCTACATTTTAAAATGAGAGGAAGAGATTGGTTTACTTTGTTTATAAAACATGCTGAAGAAAAAAGACACATAAAAAACTTCATTTTCAGGTCATTGCTAATATCATGGAGGAACAGTTTTATAAAGAAAGATGCACCTTCTGGGAGATCTGGAGCCATACATTTATCTGCAATGAAACCGTGCCATCTTTCATCATTCCCAATGCTAACAATGTGCTTTGCCAAAGGTCATGTTTGAGTAGACGAGCTGGATCCCACTTGTGCAGCAGGTCCAGTACTGGAAGCTGGCTGCAATGGCCTCCTTTAAACTACAGTGGCCAGGACATGAAGCCAGTTGACTTGTACTACAGGGAGGCACAGAAAGAAAATATGAGCGTGTACAATTACTTCTATTTTCATGATACTACTGCAACAAGAGAGTGTACTAACACAAGTGACCACTTTACAAACAAAAAAAACAGCGTGTTACACTATCAGATACAGTCAACTCTCCAGCATCCAGTGTTGGCTACCACAGATGGAGAATCAACTGTTCTATGGATGCAGAGCCAGCTCAACTCCACCTAGGTTTATCAATGCCAGATAAGCATTTTTATCATTCTTCTTCCCACAATTGTTTTGCAAAGCAAATTCTGAGACTGAATAGCATGAACTGCAGGACCAAGGTCCCAACATTATTTTGTTGGTAAGAGCAGACAGGTTTTATTTAAACCTGTCTCTGTTTACATTATTGATCTACTGAGACACTTCAAGAAGTGATGTAGAATGAGGCTTCCAAAGACTCCTATAAAAATTCTATATAAATATAAAATTGCACAAAAATAGATAAAATTTCTAAATACAATTATGCATATGCTTACCTTCCCTACAGAGAAATGTCCTATGAAAGTTAAATTCCATTAATTACTTGTTATACAAAAGTTCAAAACATACCACAGTGTTTGACAGATAGAAGGAAAGAAAATAATTCAGGATGAACCAATCCTTATACCAGCTGTCTGGACTTCTGCATGTGAAGAGTGGGATAAACTATAGCTCCCAGCTGAGTCAGCATTCTATAAGCAATCATTCACAAAAGCTTTCAATTGTCTTCTTTGATTTAAAATTGTGAACCACAGAGATAAGGTATCCCAAGTACTACCGGAGAGTTCCCAGCTGAAAAGAACAAATAGCAAGGGACAGCAATATGTATTGCTTTTCTGATGCCGGTTTGCTCTTCTCAGATCCTTCTACAGACCACAAAACCAAAAAGAATCCAAACATGTTTGGCAAGGAGCTGTTTCTCCTATGTGATTAAATCCTTTCACTCTTGATTTCAAAGCAGAATGCATCACTGTGGGGCTGGACTAACAGGTTTTTACTTGCACTGTTTCACAGGAACTACAACTCAGGTGCCAGCCAACACCATAGTAACATGGGTTACCAGTTTCTGCACTGTACGTCAACATAGCACTCAACACACCTTCAAAACCTTTTCTGAATTGTTTACAAGTACTAGTTAGCAACTTACTCCATCCCATAATGAAGATAAATGCACTGCATTTGATTATAGCAACTATATTTGAGTCCAAGTTGGTTTAAAACACTTAATTCAAAAATCAGAACTGCCACAGGACAGTTCCATCAAGGACTTGTCTGATCATGTGCTGCTTTTAGTATCTCTGTCTAGAACATACTTCTTTGAAGGTGTAATTCATGCTTCTCTTTCCCAAGAACATCCTGAAGGACAGCACTCTGGACAGTATCTACAGGCCTTGTGCTACTTGTTTAGTCTCTTATGCCAGACAAAATGTACTTGTAGCAAAAGGGGCCCAACAAAGTAAGGAAATGCCTGGCATACGAAACAGCATGTTACCAAAGCTCAGCAAAACCTCCAAGAGTGGGAAGACCACAGATCTACAGATCCCTCATGCTGAGCCAAATAAAACATATCTGGGGTGAAACCTGTTGGAGTACCTGTTACACATGCAACTAAACATCTATCTTAAGCACTTACCTAACTTAACTAAGCACTACATACTAATACTAAAAGCCATTTAGTTTCTGAACTGTTTCAGTTATCAGAGCACCACAGCACATAGTGCCTCAGGAAGCACTGGGCAACAACAGACAACTTACACAAAAGTAGAGAATTTTTTAAAATCCAGATACTACTAATATTCATGTCTCTCCTTTCTCTCTCTCGTTTTTTTTTTT
>VXBC01012565.1:141984-189294 GCA_013399945.1 Ploceus nigricollis | reverse complement strand
TGGGCGCGCCCCGGTGCCACCCGCTGCCCGCCCGCCCTCTCAGCGCCGCCGCCCCGCTCCGGGCCCCCCTGCGCCCACCGGGCACGGGCGGCGGAGCGCCTTGGAACGGGGCGGCGGGCGCTGGCAGGGATGAAGAAGAAAAAGAAGAGGAGGATGAGGCAGACCTGGAGGAGCTGCTGGGCCCGTCTCCGCTGGCCCTGGGGCCCGGCGCCCAGCGCGTTGCCATCGTGCACCCCGCGGTCAAGTGGGGCCCGCAGAAGTCGCCGCTCACCACGGGTGCGGGGCTGCGGGGGGCGGGCGGGATCCCAGAGCGCTAGGGAGGAATTTATCCAGGGAGTTCGGAATGGACTGCCCTGGGAGGTGGTGGAGTCACTGTTCTTGGACGTGTGTAAGAAAAGGCTGATAGTAGCACTGAATTCCATGGGCTGTTGACATGGTGGTGTTCGGTCACAGGTTGGACGCGATGATCTCAGAGGTCTTTTCCAACCCAGCAGATTCTGTGCCTGTGCCGCTAGTGTGAAGCGGACCCGCAGTTAGAGCGGTGAAACCGCGACGTGCGGCTTGCAGAGCGCAAGCTTGGATGGAAGGTCTCGGTCGTTTCTTTCCTTCTTTGACAACTTTTTAACAGACAAGGAGCTGTCAGTGAGTGTTGGCAGGTCTGTGCTTTGACTTGCAAACCGTGCTGACTGTATTTTGGACGGCAGAACGCCTCAGTGCAGGTTGGTGAGGGAAACAGTCGGGTGTCCCCCTTATTAGCACAATGTTAATTGCCCTCAGCCGTGCTGCCTGCCCGGGTGGGCTGGAGTCCTTTGGCCGTAGAGTTGCCCAGAAGTTGGCTAGAGAGCAGCAATACCCCCTATCCAGAGAAGAGGACAGTGCACTGAAGATGAAGTCATGTATAAATCCTCTCGGGGACTTAAGAGCTTTTGTGCAGCTACTTAGTTATGCACCAATAATTCCTCTGTAAGGACTTTTTTTTAGGACTATTAGGTTTCTCTTAGAAATCGTTGTAACTAGCTAATGTATAAGCATTAATCACACACAATTAAGATACATTATGAACTTGATGCTTCTGTTTGAATACCTCTCTAATTAGAAGGTTGCAATGTAAAGGATTAAAGCATCTTGTAAGTTAGCTTTTTATGTATAGAATCATAGAATGGCTTGGCTTGGAGGGAACCTTTGAAGGTCATCCAGTCTGACTGCCTGCAATGATCCAGGATGTCTTCCACTGGACGAGCTTGTTCAGAGCCCTGTCTAATCTGGCTTTGAATGTTCACAGGGAATGTTTACAGGACCTCCACCTCTCTGGGCAATCTGTATAGTGTTTCACCACTCTCATTGTAAAAAACTTCTTTATATGAAATCTAAATCAAATCTCTTGGTTTAAAACCACTGCCCCATTTTATTGCAACAGGTCCTGCTAAAAAGTCTGTCCCCATCTTTCTTATAAGCCCCTTTTATGTACTAAAAGGCTGTAAAAAGGCCTTCTCAGGAGCTTTCTCCAAGCTGGACAACACCAACTCTCCCAGACTTTTCTCACAGGAGAGCTTCCACCTGTCTGATCATCTTTGTGGCACTCCTCTGGACCTGCTCCAACAGGTCCATGACTACCTTGTGCTGGGGACCCCAGAGCTGGATGCAGCACTGCAGGTGGGGTCACACCAGAGCAGAGCAGAGAGGCAGAATCCCCTCCCTTGCCCTGCTGACCGCATTGCTTTGGTTGCAGCCCAGGACACCTTTGGCTCTCTGGGCTGCAAACACAGAGTGCTGGGTCATGTCCAGCTTCTCGTCCACCAACACCCCTGAGTCCTTCTTGGCAGAGCTGCTGTGATCTGTCCATCCCCCAGCTTGTATCAACATCCTGGGCAGTTGCCCTGACCCAGATGCAGGACCTTGCCCTTGTTGATCTTCACTAGTTTTCCATGGGCCCACTTCTCGAGCCTGTCCATGTTCTTCTGGATGGCAAGAGGCAGTTTGTATGTACTTTTTCTTTTATTCCAATTTATTATGTGATGAACCTAAATCTTGTTTAGTTTTATTAGTGCTGCTAATTCCAACAAATTGTCACATTGCAGAATGAAGTTTTTAACCTTTCAGAATTGACGTGACATAATTTTACAACTGAAAAGTAGGTAAAATAAGAAGGCACCTTTCTGTCCAAACATACAGAAGAATAGCAATGGTCCCTTTCCATTTATTTAGGCCCTCCAGATGAAGAGCCTGAAGTCTGAACAAATGTTTTGGAATTATTTTTGAAGCACCACAGATACAACTGGACATCTGTGTATTTTACAAAAAAACATGAACAATATGAGGAAAAAGTGGATCATGATTCTCTTTAAAAATATGTTACCTTTTGGACCTATGTAACCTATTTCATATATAAATTATGTTTTGCTGTCTAGAGAAACTTTACAAATTTGTTCTGAAGAGGAAAAGTTTGGCATATCAAAACTAGAATTGCTGATCTGATATTCTTCTGTGGTCTTTGTGATTTCACAAAGTCCTCAAAAATCATTGTTTTGCACCGTAGATGTTAAAAACTCAAAAGTAATTGATGAACCAGAATACAAGATTCAAGTCTGCTGGTTTTAGCAAGTCACAAACCAGTTTAGGTCCTTTACGAATAAGTGGCTGTGAAGTTAGCAGCAGGATATGCTGTACTAGTAATTCCCAAATTATTGCTGCAAAACACCAAAGCCTTAATTGTGTGGCTTTGTGCTCATCTGAAATAACAGATATTCCAGCTAGTTACTCGTTTCACTTGTTGAGGAAAAAAGCTGGGTGATTCCTGACAATACAATTAAAAATTCTCCTAAGCCAACAACCACAGAAATAATTTATACTGTCAGAAAGATGCTTTATGTGATAAAATTGCATCAAACTGTTCAATTACTCTGATTAGAGGTAAGACACTTAGTTACTTGTGCTAGAGGTTAAAAGAATTTCAGTGTAGCTTAGTCTTTCCATGTTCATGTATGTACTGTAGTTATTGGAGATCTGAGCAGAGTTATGATGGTGCATTGTAATATTTATTTCTTTTTTCTGTTATTGTTATGTTCCTGAAGCTGAATTACAGATGGCCGAAGCCGTTGCTCTTGTAGACACTCTTCAGAACTGGACAGTTTTAGATAAAATAATTGTTCCTACAAAAAATCCCAACAAGAAGTTTGTTTTTGGCAAAGGAAACTTTCAGGTTTTGACAGGTAAGGACTGAGATCTTTCAGCACTGCATCACTCTAAATAGAAGACTTTTGCAGCCAAACTGTTCAAGGATAGGTGTGAAAGCTAAAGAGAGGGAGAATTTTGTTTATCCATCATGCAGGTTTGCAGGCAAACTTGAAAGAATTTTTAAGGTTACAAAAGCAATGCAGAATAGACATAACCCCTGGTCACTGAAAATGTGTGAGGCCGCTTAGTCCCTAAACTTTTGTGATTGACATAAGTGAAACTGATGCTGTTCTTGGCACAGTACTAAATTAGCAATTACAACTGCTCTATGAACAAAGAATATGGTGCCATTTGATGTTTTATGAGCATTCTGCTCAGTGCAAAATGGTTTATAGTCTGGGCATTTTAAAAAGAGAATTGACATTTAACACTGTGTTTTGCAATCATTATCCATCTTTTAGAAAAGATTAAAAAATTGCCCCATGTGACAGCTGTCTTCTTGAATGTGGAAAGAATATCTTCACTAACAAAGGTAATTAAATATAATATCAAATCATATTCTTGGCATCAGTATTGTTTGGAAGCTATTGATGTTAGGAGAAGTGGTCGCTTAAGATTCTGTATTTGCACATGTTAATATATGAAAAGAATCTTAATACCTATTGCATTTGTCCAGTTGATATGTTTCCAGCTTGTGCATGAAATTTTCCAGCATAATTTATTATATTATTAATTAGTATAATTTATTATAGACTATGCTCCCACATTTGGCACTGGCCCTATTTATAATGTTGAAAATGTTACCCAAGGTGTTTTTTACAAAATGGTGGTGTTAACACAGCATTTGTTATGAAGAATGTCAATATTTTTGATTAGCTATGTGCTCAAGTTTCTATATTTATAATGGATAACATATTTTTTCCTTATGCTGTGGATGCTGAATTGTATTTTGAATATGAGGTGTAAATTCAGAGCAAGCTTATAGTTGAATGTTTCAAATACTTAAACATTCCTTCCTAACCCTTAAAAAGAAGCATTGAGGGGTGCAGAATACTCCAGTATTTTAACACTGTAAACAACTGGTACATGAACTACAGATATTCTTGAACAAAGTAAAATAAAAACTTTTTTGGGGTTTTTAGTATGTGCAGCATCATGCGGGGTGTAAAGTGTATGCAAACTGTGCAAGCAAACATTAATGCTTTGCTGGTAGTTTTGAATACTTTCCCTGATTATAAAATGAAGAGATGACAAATATCTCTAACAGATGGTTATTCAAGTGCTTCCATTTGTTGATGAAAGGGAAGTTGAAAATGTTTCATTTCAATTTCCTAGTTTTTAGGAAAACTCTTAATTTTTTAGTGTGAGTTCTTTTAGTACATGATTTGCTAAAAATTGTTTTCTTTTCACAAATATAGATCTTAAGAGCAATTAAACAGGGTTGATTCAAGAAAGTATTTGAGAGCATGTATACAAGCATTCTGGATTTTAGAAATGGCATAAAGGAAGTACTGCATATTTTAAGTGTCTTTTGCTGAATTAGAGCAAGGATGAGGGGTTTGGGTTGCTTTGGAGTTTATTAAGTGTTTCATTAAAAGCTTGCTATTAAATAATTTTCCTGCATTCCTCTCTATTTGTTTGCAAGTTTTAGTAATCTTTTTTCTTTTCCTATGTTATCCCTAGCCTTTCCTATTCCAATATTTCATAATTAGTTTTTACAAGTATTTAACCACTGACATCCTTCATTCTGAGATATGCTGTAAGAATTGTTGCAAGAATTCATAAAGGGCAGTGGAAGGATTCTCGCTGAATTTGATGGGTCTAGACATAAAGTTCTACTCTCTAAACTCTCTTTAACTCCTCTCTTTCTGGTCAGCCAGATTTTGACTTTGCATGCTCATAATGATCACCCATCCATTGCAGTGGAATCCTGAGATCCTCTGAGTTCAAGTGTCCATCAGCTAACTAACTGTACTTGCTGTGTAGGAATTGATCAAGGGATACTGTGGGGGACAGAAGACATCTCAATTATTTTGTCTTACATGGCTAAAGAAAGAACTAGAAGGTGCCTGGGGCGTGCCAGTCTTTGACAGATACACCGTGGTGCTTCACATTTTTCGCTGTAATGCCCGGACGAAAGAAGCAAAACTGCAGGTAGCACTGGCTGAAATTCCACTTCTCAGGTACCTCGGGCTGTGCAAAACACATACTCGTATCTACGTGTTTTAGTGACTATTTCTTCACAGTAACAAAACCCAGCAATATTTACTGTAAAGGAAAAATACATAAGGTGTTCAATGATTGATTAGAGCACTGAATTATTTACTATAATGTCATTATTTTAAGCTTCTGCAGTGCTGACAGGCAAAACCAGAATGTGTTCAATAATCTTACAAAATGTATTTTTCATGAAAAGGTCCCGGTTCTTTCTAAGACACAAGATGGATTGCAAGAATATGTAGGAAATGGATATGTATATCCCATATATAAAATTGTTGAGTTTAATAAGGAAAGCTATAAACAAGGAAGATTAATTTGTATTTAAATTTTCCATATTTCTGCATCCTGTGGCATAGAAATGTGTACATGGCAGTTGGTGTGAGTTATGTGGATGTTTTAGAGGTATATTTGGCTCTCTGAAATTTCAGAATAGCAATTATAATTTACCAAGAGACTTGTATGTTTTTTCAAGCTACAGTTGAGCCAGAAAAATCTGGGGTTTTTCTCCAGGCTTCTTGTCATGAGCAGGTTTTATTTACAACTCAGTCATTTAGTGGTTTTATATGTACTATCAGAATAACACTACTGCTTCACAATTTTTAAGTATTTTGGTATAACTGGATTTTAAAAATTGCTTCTAATTAACTGTTACTCTGTTGCCAGGTCAAATCTGAAAAACGAGGTGTCTCAGCGAGATCAGCAGAGAGGTGGTTCAAGATACATCATGGGCTCAGGTAAAGTCTAAATATTCTCATGATTTAGAGGATTTTTTTCTCCATGGCTTTTAAACAAATTTAGTTGCATCTTATTTTATTTGGAGGAGGTCAGGAGGAAAAACAGTGTTCTGCATCTAATTAAACAAATGTACAAAAATTTATTGGAAAGTAAGTTAAATAATAAGGTTTGGGTCTGTACTGGTCAGGTTTTTTGGTCAGTAAGTGGTGAGGGATAAACTATTTCCTTGCCACAGGGATTTTTCATTAAGTGTACATGGATATTTTAGAGTGGTTAGCATATGTTTTATAATTACTTATTCACTTTTTTAGGCAAGAGTACATAGGTTTAGTGGCTTATTTTTAACTTCACAAGCCCTAGTGCTAACTCACTTGATTTCCAAATCCATCACTTGCTTTACAGTTTCTCTTGTAAACTATTCTGTCAATTACTCATTTGTATTTTTCAGGTGAAACATTTCTAGAAACACAGAATCGTGTCTTAAAAGAAAGGGAACTTAAAATTAGGAATGCCCTGGAGAAACTAAGGAGAAAAAGAGCTTTACTTAGAACTCAGCGCAGAAAATGCGAGTTCCCAATGGTCTCAGTAATGGGCTATACCAACTGTGGTAAGCAAAACCTCCTGGAATCATAACACAAAAGAGCATATATTGTCTAATTTTTAATTAGAAACTCTAGCCAGATTCTCATTTGTGTGTATATAGGCTTCGTATTTTAATTAATTTTTTTAATTGTGTAATGAATATTTGTCAGTTTGGATGTAGTTAGGAAAGCAAATTAAGCTGCTTGGTTTTTCAGTCTCCAAGACATGTTCTGGAGAAATGCCTAGCACCTATTGTGCCAAAAAGATTTTATATGCAGTGCTGAAGACTGCAATGTTAATGCCCCTTTATACAAATCTCTACTACTTGATCAGGATGGGTACAGAAAAGTACATGGGTGTTTAGATCACCATGAAGACTTGAGGCATAGGAAGACAATTAAGAGTTGGCTATTGATCTGAGAAACCTGCTTAAGGAACACTGTAGCTTTTCATGGATTATGTGTAGTACTCTGACATGTGTTCCTAGGAGAATCTAAATAAAGTGAAAGGGGTTTTTTCTGCTTTTTTTGGTTTGGTTTGGTTTTTTAGCTTACACAAGTGAATTCTTACTCAAGGCATAAATAGACTTTGGACTAGACACTTTTTTCAGGTTGGATTATCTTAAGACAGTTTCATTTTCTTATTCAACTTCTTTATAAAACAAATCTATCTTGCACTAATTTTGTTATGACTTGTGCAAAGATTTGGATTATACTGTATGTTTTTCTTAAATGTCATACTTCCATACTTTTCCAACTGAAGATAGATATAGATATAAAACAGTTTGGCATACACATAATTGAAGTACTTTAATTAGGCTATATACTGAGCACTTTAATGACTAATTATGTGAAATATTCATTGAGTCAAATAAATGTCTCTAGTATTATGCTCATGAGGAAATGCCCAATAAGGGTCTCAGCCTAATAAGGTATCTATTATTAGCGCTTCTCTTTATTTTTTTTTTTATTTAGCAAGTAAATTATTTCATTTGACAACAGAAGCACTGAGGAGTGTGTAAGTGCATGCTTCCTAATGCTGTCATGGCAGTGCTCTTCAGAGAGTCTTACAGGTGAGAGATGTAGGTAGGTCACTTTGCAGGTCGAATCAGTCTTTGATCATCTTGTGATTTCACAGCACAGCTGTAGATACCCATCTGTGATTACATATGTAACCAAGTTATAAAATGTAAGACTGTCTTTGGATTTCCTAACATCATATAGGTAACTGATCACAAGCTACAATTAAACAACTCAAATAGATGTAAAAATATATGTTACATCATACGTTTCACCTGAGCCTTGCAAATTAAATTTTACTTGGAACAAGCCATTAAAATATTGTCCTTTTTTATTTAATTAGGAAAAACTACTTTGATCAAAGCCTTAACTGGGGAAGCAGGACTTCAACCCAGGGATCAGCTGTTTGCCACTCTGGATATTACAGCCCATGCTGGCTATCTGCCCTCACATATGGCAGTTATTTATGTTGACACCATTGGGTTTCTGACTGATCTTCCACATAATCTGGTTGAGTCATTTTCAGCTACACTAGAAGAAGTGGCTTACTCAGTAAGTAGTCGACTATAAAAATTGAGAAATCAAATTAATTTCCTTTTAGGTAATCTTCACCCCTTCAAAACAGGGGAAGTTAATTAACATGCTGTTCTTAGCAAAGTATCTGGCTGTTATAGTATACTCCTGAAATAATGATGTAAATATCTTCAACTAATTTTCTGATACTTTATTTATGCAGAACATACAGCTATGAAGGGATTTCAGAAAGAGATTATTTGGAGTATATATGTCCATCTCCATGATACTTAAACCAGACAAACCAGATTTTTCTGATAAAATATCTGAACAGTGCATCCAAGTGAGTCAAGGCTAGCTTTGCTGGGAGTTAAAAATTAAATAAAGCATCTGAAATTACCTGGTTTTAACTTAAGGTTTCCTGTAGAACTAGAAGTGGGTGATTGTGATGTGATGCAGGCAGCATGTAATAAATATAAATGTACTTTAGCAATTATTTTCTCATTAAAGTTGTTTTCCTGTGCTATAATAAAGTGTAAAGCTGCATACATACACACAGACATTTAAACAAAAACCCTGTATTATGAAAGGTAATGAAATTCAGTGGTAGCTAGATACCAAAATGCTGCTAAAGATTAGACTTAACCATGTAATAGCAGGGCTTTCAAAAGCTGGCTGGAACCATTCTGTTTGCCACTTACTTTTAATTATTTTTCAAAAGTTTAAAGCAATGTCTTGAGCAAAGATGATGAAACAATTTGAATGCAAATGTTGAGTTTGGTTGCTTGGTTTTTATCATGGCAAACATTATATATATACTTGAAACTGGTAAATTTTGTATAAAGCTTTTTAGTGAAGCATCAGTAATAGTATCCTGGAAGCTAAGCGTAAGGATAATATTCTCTATTTTGAATGTAAAAACAGAATTACAAGTTAAATGGAGGTTTTTTCCCCTCTATTTTTGAAACAGTTTTGCAGCCATTACTCTTCTGAAAGCTTTTTTTAAGAGATCGCTCTTTTTAATCTCCAGTGGTTTTGAAGCCTTATTGTTTCAAAGCCTTGGCTTTGAAAAAAATGTATCAGTTATTATTTGAAATCTGGTTCTGTAACTAGCTTGACTGACAACATCTGCTTCAGGTTTGTGGGAGGCAATTTGTACTCACTAGAGGTGGAAGACTAAGCTGCTGCAGATTTTCTTCCATCATGGTCTAAGAAACAGTAGTTTAATACTGTTTTAGTAGTTAATTTTACAGTGCTAATCTGCCAGTGTATTACCAAATGGATAGGAAAGTATTTTACAAAAATTAGCAATGCAAAAATGGTATACAGTCTCTACAACCTGGTAACTGGTGTTGTATATTGATCTTTGCTAGGATCTGATAGTTCATGTGAGGGATATTACTCATCCAGAAACCGTCCTCCAGAAAGCAACTGTTCTGTCAGTTCTGAGGAATCTCAATCTTCCTAGCCATTTACTGGACTCAGTGGTAGAAGTTCATAACAAAGTGGATTTGATAGAAAGGTAAGCAAGAGATGCTAAGTGTACTTAAACATTTCTTATGTTCTGGAATCTTTTTAATTCTTAGTGTAGAAAAGAGATCCCACACTTCAGAATATATTTAATAGTGTTTCTCAGTCTTTTACATCTGTAACTATGGTCTGAAAAAGAATTAATTATCTTTTAATTACGAAAGAAATCACTTGAGTCATACAAGAAGTGGCCTCTGTAGAAGGTGTCAGTACAAAGTAACTCAGTTAAATTGTCCGTGCTTGGAATATTTTCACAACCTAATCTTCATGAACAAATGTGCTAGCAATTAATTTTCTTTCAGGTATAAACCCACTGAAGAAAATGCTTTAGCTGTTTCTGCTCTGCATGGGCATGGTTTAGAAGAACTGAAACAAGAAATAGAGAAAAAAATACTGACAGCAACAGGGAAGAAGATTCTAACAGTTAACATCAACTTAGAGGGACCTCAGCTAAGGTAAATAATTTTGAATCATGTGAAGGACTTGGAGAAATATGAAACACTTATTCATGTCTGAAGCTTTTCAAATCATATCATATTGATTTTAATCTGCTACCTCTGTTAAGAATAACAGAGATAATTATCAATGTTTTGTGACCTATTGACAAAAAATAGCCCCATTAGAGAAGTGAAGCGAAGCACTTAATCTTTTAAAGTGTTAACCTAGATAGGAACCTTCTGACCTAGACCAAGGATCGCATTTTGTGCAGTGTGTCATACTTTTAAGATGCTAATATGCTTTTACATTTACAGTTGGCTCTATAAAGAAGCAACAGTTCAGGAAGTAGAGGTCATGCCTGAAGACGGCAGAGCCAGGGTGAAGGTGATAATCGGCAGTTCTGCTTTTGGCAGATACAAAAACCTCTTTCCCAACAGTGAGATTTTCATGTCATGAAACTGCATCCTGTTCTAGGAGAAGAAACTGATCTCCTCAAGAGGATGTGAAATGAAGTAAACGACCCGTTAGTCTCACTGCTGAATAGTTTATTTTTCTTCCCCACTTGATGTTTTTGGCACATTTTAGAAACGGACGCTGTTTCAGAAAACTTCTATATGGAAACAATAAGAGCTTTGAGCTTAATTTTGTCAGCAAGTACCAGGACAGCACTAAATTTTTTATGTTAAATCTATTGCTGGCTATAAGCTGTGGACCTCAAACGCATGGAATGGCACCTGACTTAACCTTCAGAAAAGTACCAAGTTTCTTGTATCTTATAAATAAAGCTTTTTATTGCCTTTTTCAGAAGAAAATAGTATTTATTATAGTTCAGGTGTTTCAGATGGTCTTTGGGAAATGAAAGTTAGTGAAGAAAATATTGTTGGTTGTATATAAATAATGAAGATAAATGTGTTCAAGCAGAATGCATGAATGTAAGTAAAATAACTGTGATGTCTTATTGCAGTGAAGAAAAAAAATCAATTAAGTCATTAAATAAAGTTAGCTGTGAACATCTTTTACCCATACAGTTCTCCTGCCTACAGTAATTTATCCATAATACCTGTTACTATGTCAGTTCTTGGATAAAGCATTTAAGGTACAGCAAAACTTTTCACAGAGGAAAGCAAAAGGAAAAAAACCCACAACCACAACAGATCGATTTCTTAAGTTATTAATTACTACTAAGAACCAATAAAACAATATCACAGAAAGGAGAAACCAAACCATTTCACAGAAAGGAGAAACCACACCATTTCACTCCATATTACAGAGAGAGATCAAGTTTTATTGAGAATAACAAGGGTACAAAAGAGAGCACAAAAGATAGGCAGAAAAACTTCTGCAAACATTAGCAGACATCTGAATTTAGCTTTTGTATATAAAGTGCATCTAAAAAGTGAGGTATATGGATGAAGTTGCATAGTGAACTTTACACAATTATTGCTTTTATTTTAGTCCTGATGCTTGGCATTTCTCTTGCCTTCATGATGATCTGTTACTACACAGTTCATTTAGGAAAACAGAATTAGTATGCGATGGGAAATAGCATAAACCTCTTAGTTTTGACATACGCAAAAACTACTTAGTGAGAGGAAAAATAATTACAGAGCTACTAAAATAGCTAAATAAAAGACCAGGTGTGAAACCCCAAATGAGCATGATAGAAGCCAAGAATCTGTATTTCCAGGGCTGTTTAAGTTAAGATCAGGAATTTGTTTCCTCTGTGTTTATTTTCATTGTAAGGCATACTTAGGCAACACCTAGTAAAATGTTTAACTGCCACAGACAAACTGTGTAAGGGCCTCATTTTGCTATCTTTATCCCTGCAGAACTGGCATGACTAAGTGCAAATTCAATTACCTCTTAAAAATTCCAAATAATTTTGGAGCTATCCTGTTCTTAAGGTAGCTCACAACTGATACTCAGCACATTGGTGTGTATATATAAAATAATTTCAAACTTGATTGTCAGTGCAGCATCTGTCATATATCAAAAATATTTTTAATTGTTCCTTTTGTTTATTTAACAGAAACTATGAAAACCAACAAGTCAATTTCAGACTGAGATAAAAAAGTAAGAATTTGGGTTGGAAGTAGTGTGGAATATCCTTACAACTGTCAGAATGATAAAATCTTACCACTAAATCATGCAACTAGTGACATTTTCTTCATTCTTAATCCTATGTAAAATAAAATTGAGTTCTTGGGACTTTGAGTATTGACAGCTGCTACAGAATCAAAGCATCTCCAAAAAAATTACACCTATGCCATAGTTCTCTAGAGATTTCAGCAAGGTACCTGCCCTCTTTTCTGTCCAAAGGCCTCAAACCCTGATGATATTGAGACTTTTTCCTTCTAAGCCTTGAAAGCATTCCTGGTTTTAGTTAATTGGATCTTTATGGGATTCAGGATGTTTACAGCATGACACAATAAATGCAGACAAAGCCTTTTCAACTTTTCATAAATTAAGAAGCTGAGAATTAAATGTTATTTGTTCCAGTTCACTTTGACAGTACAATGGAGGATTAATTTTTGTGTTAAGTTCTATCACATCTTTGACAAAATCATTGTTTCCTATAAAGTCTCCAGCAATGATGTTAATACATTTTTTTTTTGGTCCTGGATACTGCTGCTTTATCCAGATTTTCAAACATGGAAGACTCTGGAGTGTCATTTTCTTCAATGATCCAAATGGGTGTACAAGAATATACCTTAAATTTTCAGTAAGGTTAATCCCTGCCACAAAGAATTTTCCTGAAACAAAAATCAGAAAGTGACACATTAAATACTCTTTTGAGGAGAAGAGAAACTTCTCAGTATTGCATTACCTTCACATCTCATTCCATTGCGGATCATTAAAATACTAACTTCACATTCTTTCTGTATTGTTTCATGTCCCTACAACTGTTTCCCCTCGTTGCAACTGCATGCTGTAGTAAACAATTCCTGAGCCACGCTCGGTTATCCAAACATTCCAGTTTAGCTAAATTTGTCTAGTTAATCATTGTAGTCTAAAGGTTCTCCACTGACTAGTCCTGCTCTGTAAATTACTCCTCTGTTTGTTTCTGTGAGGGTTGCTTCCAAATGCTTAGCCTTCCCCCGCAGTGGATGGGAGCACAGGGTGCACCCTTCGGCTGGGGAGTGTGCTTCTGAAGCAGCTCCCCCGTCACCACCCTGTGCATTCACTTCAAACGTGTGCCAGAGGTTCTGAACTGAACCTCTGTCAGCTTACACTACACCAGCATGCTTGAGTGCTGCTGTTCAATGTGCAGCTACACCCTTCTCGTACTGCTCTCCTATCACAGATTCATTAAGGTTGGAAAAGGCCTCCAAGATCATCGAGTCCAACATTTGACCAAACACCACCACGACAGCTAAACCATGACACTAAGTGCCACGTCCAGTTATTTCTTGAACACCTCCAGGGACAGTGACTCCACCACCTCCCTGGGCAGCCCATTCCAATGCTTAACCGCCCTTTCAGTGAAGAAATTCTTCTTGATTTCCAACCTAAGCATCCCCTCTTGCTGGTTGCCTGCGAGAAGAGGCCAATATCACCTTGCTACAACCTCCTTTCACGTAGCTATAGAGAGAGATAAAGTCTCCCCTGAGAGAAACCTTGTAGGGGCTTCCTTTAACAACAAGGCTAGTGGAATGCACTTCTCTCACCATCTGTGCTGCCTAAAGCAACAAGCACTGGACTGAGGAAGCAGCCTCCTGCCCGTGAGGCGGGCACAACTGCGCCAGCGAGCGGGTCTGCACTGAGGGCTCCCTTTCTGTGGGTCACACCAGCGAGGTGGCTGCCACAGTCTCTGTAGTCTGTGTGTGTGCATACACTGACAGTACCCACACCACCAAGGACAGTGTCGCACTCACCCAGGGGTGGGCAGAGCACTCAGGAGCCAGGGGCACACAGCACACACAGGGTGGTTATATCCCATAAAGCAACAATTGCCCAGCTTCCTACTTGTTTTGCATTGCTGTAAGTGCCCCTTCTCTCCTCCGAGTGAACTCCCTGTGCCTACCTGGCCGGCCCATCCGCTTCATGCGCTCCAAATACCGGATAAGGGCACGAGTGGACGTTTTGTTTCCCCACCAGTACGGGATGGGGGGCCACAGCTCACAGTGCTTCTCCAGTTCCACCTCCTCTTCGTACGAGACTATAACCTGATGGCCGAGGTGCCACATGGTCCGCAGTGTTGGCACCACCTAAAAGGAAGCACGCTCATGTTGAAGTCAGCAACACAGCAGTATTCCCAAAGTCCAAATACTGATGTGTGACATCACCTTGGCACAGATTCAGTTCAAATAAAACTTTTAAATGAGCTGCCCAGTAAGTGATGGGCTGGTTTACAAGCTGCAGAGCAATAGGACTCTAGGAGCTTCAGTAAATTCCTCCTTTCCTCAAACAATACAACTATGATCATGTACATAACTCAAGGTCTTACACCTGCGTAATAGGAGACCATCCCTGTGTTAGCCCTCGTGCACAAGCCACTGCTGAAAGTTTGTTAGGGGAGGAAGATAGAGACCATCTGCTGCAGGAATGCAGAGAAAGAGAAAGAAGGAATCATTTTGGCAGATTCCGCACACTGATGCAAATTTAGCACAGTAACCACCAAAGAAAACGGAACTGCTTAAAACTTGGTAAGACTAAATGTGAGTCACCAAGAGCTACATTAATTCTCGTTTCTCTAAGTGGAAAGTTTATGAAATTGGGATGCTCCAGACATTTTTAATTGAGAGAGAGGAAGACCTGAGTCAGACATATTCTCTATCAGATAGATGGGCTAAAATAGCTGTTAAATTTAGGCGTTTCAATATGAAATTACATTTTCCAGCCTCAGAAGTTACCCTTGGAGAGAACTGAGGCCCTCTGACTAGTTTTATTTGCAAAACCAACATATTTAACAGGCATTGTTTCTTCTAAGAATGTTGTGGTTAAAAACTACGTTTGCTGTTTGTGAAAAAGAAATGGTGGCTTTTTGATGTTCCTATTAGGTTATTAATTTAAATAAAAGCCAGAGGCACTTGAAAATTAATAATGTAAATATTTGAAGAAAGCTGAGAGTTGAATTAATCCCTCTCAGTTCATCCACGAAAGAGAGAATGCAAGCTTCCATTAGGTCAGAAAATATTGCAAAATTAATGCACAAGCTTCCTAAGCTACAAAACTTTGTGGTTGACTGAAGCCTTTGCTTTACTCCAGCTGCCTTTCTAAAGCTGGGACTTCTTAAACAAACAAGCAAAGATGTACAATAAAAGCAAAAAAAAAAAGCTACCAGAGATGTGTATATGAACACAGGTGCTTATTTTGCAAACAAAGCAGCAATGAAAGTCTAAAGGGATTTTTAAACCTTGGTAATCCAGATCAAAGGAAGACACCTTCAATAGTTAAGACAATTAAAATTTTAAATGCAGTGTAATATTGTCACACTGTGGCCTGTTCCAGTACTACATACAGACCTTGCCTGAGCAGCTGCTTCATAAACACTTTGACACTTAATTCTGTATGACAACAAAGATGTGGTCTTGAAAGACAGTAGGTAGCAGTTTATTTTTGAATAAGTCAGCAAGCACTTGGATATTTGATGGCAAACCTAGATCTGTGATCCTGAAAAATCCCACAGATGCCTAACCTGCAATGGTACCACTAGCAAAAATAGTGAGATCCATTGTGCTGGGCACAGACCCCATAGATATAAAGTTTTCCTACTCAAGGGAAGTACTTGGTTTGTTTTTTCTCCAGTTCTCTTCCTCCATCCTCCTGGACACAACCCAGAAATGTTCTTTCTTCAGTGAAGTGAGCTCAGACCATTCTTTCAATACTTTCATTCAACAAATTGTCATCAGCAACTTGCCCCTTTTGCAATTAATAACTTTCTTCTGTTTAAGAGCTGGCCGTGTGTCTGAAAGCAAATTTGACCATCTTCTCCAGTATCAACTTACACGCTCAAGTTATTTGGGGAAACAATAAAACAGTGTCACTCAGGTCTTCAGTTATTCAGCTGAGGCCTGAATATTCAGACTCCCCTAGTTTTGCTGAGAATTGTTCTATTTTAACTCTGCTGTACAAAAGCTTTGAAGTGGTAATACTCACATGTTACTGATACACCAGCTTCAAAGGCTGAATTTGAATCGCGAACAGGGTCATCATTCTCCTGTACCACTCACATCTCCAGAGAAAACCCTCTGTTCCTCTGCATCTTTGAAATGTTAATTGTTTAACTACTAAAATCTCCCACTCCTTGTAAAAAACAGAGGGAGCTAAAAGTCTCAACTTCTAAAATCTAGCAATCAAATATTTTCTGATTATTTAAATTAAGGCTTTTCTGGAGGTATGGGTAACTGTAAAACTGGTTAGGAGGTCAGCATCAGGAAAGTCAATGCCACCAGAAATGCACTGAGGGCAGAGATGCTATTAAGAGGGACCTCAACAAGTTGACAGAAACCTCATGAAGCTCAACAAAAGCAAATGCACAGTCCTGAACAGACTAACCCCACACACCAGGACAGACTGGTGGAAGCTGGCAAGGAACTTCTTTGCAGAAAAGGACCTGAAGATTCTTGTAGACATCAAGCTGCACATGAGCCAGTAGTGCTCACCTGGCAAAGGTCAACGGTGAACTGGGCTGTATTAGCAAAGGCACAGACAGCAAATCAAGAAAAGGGGATCTTCCCTTCTATTCAGCAGTTGTGAGACTGCAACTCAAGTATTGTTTCCTGGGGCTTCTCCAGTACAAAGAAATCACTGACAAGCTGGAGTGAATCCAGCAGCACACAACCAGAGCGAGCAGAGGCTGGAGCAGAGGCTGCAGCATGACACACAAGGACAGGCTGAGGGACCTGTGTCTATCCAGCATGAAAAGAGAAGACTGGACAGCTTTTACTGCTGTCTGCAAATATGCAACAGGTAAATGTAGAGAAGACTCCTCAGATAGACACAGCAAAGGATGGAAGTCAGCAGACACAAGAGAGATTCTGATCAGATAGAGAAGGAAAATACAGTTACTGTGAGAGTGGTCAAATTTTGCATAGAAAGGTTGTGAAATCTCCATCCTTGGAGATAATCAAGAATGAACAGGATGCAGCCCAGCACAACTTGGAAGCTGATCCTACTTTGCATGGTGGTGTTGGACCATATGACCTCCAGAGGTCACTTCCAAACTAAACTGTTTTAAATAGAAAAAAAATTAAATAGCAAAAATTAATTTAAAAATTAATCTATAATTATTGCTGTGAAAAGGCAGAAAATGGATTCTTTAAATTCTATAAATATATGATGCACAACTTTTATTTTCCTTTCTTTTTTCTTTCATTTGCCTCTCTTTTCTTTTCTCTCTTCTTTTCCCCTTTCTTTTCAAGAAAACTCAGACAGGACAATGGATGACAGTTGTCTCTACTACTATTGTCCCACAACTCAACAGACATAAGAGTTAAATTAAATTCCCTCCTCCACACTGTGGAATGTAGGTTTGTTTTATCTCCTCAGTCCTATTAGGTAATGACCTATCTCTGATGCAGCAAACAGTGCCTTTCCGAGGTTAAAAACACAGTGAAAGTAGAATATATCTAAAAATTTGCAATCACAGATCTCACTATGGTGTATCATTCTTTTAAAATGGGAAAAAAAGGATCTCATACTTACATTTCTAGGACACAGTTTACACTGGAAAATCTCTTTTATACAGGCAACAAGATGATTATGAAGTCTTTTGGTTAATCCATCAAAATTCCTGCAGGCTATGATAACAACTTCCTGAGGATGAGTTTCTAACCACCTCAATATTTCCCACAGAATATCCTACAAGAAAGAGATATGGCAGCTTAGAAAGTTATCTGTGCTGTGCAGGGGAAAGGACATACAATCAACAGAGCAGTGATGGTGGAGCAGACTCACAATCACAATAATGAAAAACTGTGTTTCTCAAAAAAAAAAAAATCTGTTTCTGTAATTATATAGGACTTTTAATGCCTTCTTCCCTTTAACAATTTCTCTCTTTACCAGGGAAACATGAATGCCCTGTGTATCATCCTGGGACAACACATGATAAACCCCAGAACATCAGGCATGTGGTAGGGGATAGGCAGTGGAGAGCAGGCACAAAGAGTCTGGTTTGAGGATGAAGAAAAGATTGATGCTCCAGTATCACGTCAACTGCTGAAACTAACTTCCAGCCCTGCTGATTTTCTCTAGTTTGAGGTCCTTACGAAAGAAAAACAAATAACCTACTCAGAAGACCTTGAGCCAGCATTTCTGGATTATGATGGCCCTTAAATGAAAAAATGGCACTGATTTTATAGCCATCACAAAGGTATGGAAAATACCTGCACAGTAACAGTTGTGTAAACCATATGCACAAAGTACAAATTCATAGAAGGATCATTAGCCTTGTGGGCGATCCTGAAATCCAGGTATCTAACTCCAGCTTCAAGTTGCTCCGTCACAGTCAGGACCTGAAAGGTGAAACAGAAGACAAAGGTCCTGAGAGCTTGAAAGAGATTTGTTTCTTTAGTTTAGAAATCTAAAAGAGGGGTACAAAGTTAGCCCTATGGCATTTTTCACAGGTCTTTCATCTTTAAAATGTCACGGTATGGCACCACATTGCAACTTTTGCTCCCTGACAAGACGAATTCCAATCTCCCTGCAGCATAAACTGCAAGTACAGGTTAGATTAGTTTTAGACAGTTGCCCTTGTTGTGTTCTGAAAGTTAAAGATCAATTAACCTGTGCATAAATACATGATTGCTCTTCACACAACTATTCATTTAAAAAACAACTGCAGGATCAGCAAGTTAGAAATGCCGTATTTATCTTATTAGATCAAAGACTTTACCATGGTTGTCTCTGCAGACCTCACACATCCTCAACAGAAGGAAAAACAAAAATAGAAAAAGTACTGGCTATTGTTCTTTTTCAAGAGATAGTTTCTTATGAAGTTTGAATTAACCTGTAGAAGTCCTACAAAACAGAGGCACTTCTCTAGATCCGCTTCCCTCAGAGCACTTCCACTGGATTTGAGGGCTGAATAGAACAGGTGATAAAGCTGCTTCTGAGGCAAGAAGTTCCAAATGATATGTCTTTTCCTTATATCAAGACTCTTTTAGCAAAAGAAAATAGAATCAGTTTAATTAAATATGTTTAAACACTAGTTCAACCTGCTAGGGATAAAAATTTAGGCTTCAGAAACCATACATTATACTGATTGAAGTCAGAAAGGATTCAATGAAAGCTAAATCAGTACAAGGCATTGCTCTTGAATATCCAAATTCATAGCTTTAGCACTGTGGCAGACCTTAAGGCACATGGCAGGATGCTCACCTTGCTTAGTTTAACCCCCTAACTTCCTGGTTTTTGGACACGAATTTAGCCGAGGGGTCGGGCTGGGACAGACCAGCCCTGTGTGCCCCAGGGTGTTCAGGGGGTGCAGTGGGTCTGGCCAACAGCTCCTCCTGGGCCTGCTTGGCCTCCACCAGGCTGAAGCAGTTGAAGGGATGATCCATACCAAGCAGTTAAGGGATGATCCATACCCATTTGCTTGGAGTATGTTGGAGATGGGAGTGTACATGGCTGTAGGTCATTTATAACCTCTGTGGCCAGAAAAAGCACCAAATGAACTTTCTGTTCTGAACTGCCCTTCAGATTAATCCATTTCTTATCTGTTGACTACACAGGAAAATGAGACAAATTAGACTCTCTAATTAGTGACCTGGGTTTGGATACTGAATTAGGCAGTGTGAACATTGACCCCTAAAGGGCAAAATTCAAAAGGAAGCCCTGAGGAGCAATGCTGCTCAGTGCTACAATCCCACACCAGGCATCCAGGGCATGACTGGAAGTTACACGGCCATTACACAGGAAACATTTGGGCCTCTAGACTGACAGCCACAGCAACTGGGGCTCAAGCAGGCAACTCCCAGGCACTGGGCCGTCCAGGAACTTAAGGATCCTACCATCAGAAGGGCTCCATGGTGTCTGTTCTGCATTCCAATGGGTGGAGTCATCTCTGCACACAGATAACTGGAGCACAGCAGAGCTAAGGAGGGGCAGGATTGTAGCTGTGCCTCTTCCCTATCAGCACTGGGCCACTTCCTGCTTGTCACACTGGGTTTGGACCAGGAAATTATTGTAATGATGTTAAGAGATTGTTTGTCACCAACAGGGTCACTTTGCCAGCCAGAAACCCACAAGTTAGGAGGTTTCTAAATCTTTCATTGGCTAAAGTCCCCCCGAAAAAAGCAGCTCAAAATAAACAAGGATCTGTGCTAAGCAAGTGCCCTTCAACATCAGCTCATGATTGTCGGCTCATATTTGATACCTGGTAGTGTCTAAGATTCCAGTTTGTCCGAGCTGCTCAAACACAACAAAAGAAATCTTAGCATGCTTATTGCTATTTATCCATTGCTAAAATTCCATTTTAATTCTCTAATAATGACCTACTCCTTCAATAAGAACAAAAACAGAAAGATTTTTGGTACCTCTTTGACTTCAGAAAGTCTATTCTTTGGAGGAAGCTTCAAAAGCTGTAGCTTAAATGACGATCTGCAATTTTGTCTTTAACGTACAAAATTTATGAGGAACAAAGACATAACTACTAGCTTAATATTTGCACATTTTAAAAAGTTAACTAAACCTTATGTGATGGACCACACCTTCACTCTCTTAATCTTTATTGGGAAAAAAAATCCCTTCACCAAGGGATTCTTCTGTTTCTGCTGCTGGTGAAATACCCAGTATACGTGGGGAGAGCATCTCACACAACAGTGATAGCAAAAATGACAAGCAAAGTTCATTAACAAAGTTCAAGAGAAAAAAAACCTCTGTTAATTACATTAATATTCAATGTTATTGACCATCACAATAAGCATGTGAAAAATGGTTTCTAGTACCAAGTGGTCAGCTTTAAGCAACATCTTTAAGTATCATCCCTGCCTCACCTGCATACTTTTTCCCCAGAAAAGATGATCAGATGTGTATGGCTCCTGTCTCATCCTCCAAAGTGCTTTAGAAAGAGTGATTTTCTTCATATTTGCTGGAATGAACTGTGGTTTGGATTTGTGTTGGAAACAGCGTTGATTACACAGGGATGTTTTTGCTGTTGCTGAGAAGTGCTTACACAGAGTTAGGGCCTTTTCTGCTTCTCACCCCACCCCACCAGCAAGGAAGCTGAGGGTGCACAGGTGCACAAGAAGTTGGGAGGGGACACAGCCAGGACAGCTGACCCTAACTGACCACAGGGATATCCCACATCATAAGGAGTCATGCTCAGCATATAAAGGTGGGGGAAGAAGAGGGGGAATGTTCAGAGTGATGGTGTTTGTCCTGTTAAGACACCGTTACACATCATGGAGCCTGCCTTTTTTTGGAGATGACTGAATACCTGTGTGTCCATGGGAAGTGGTGAATTAATTCCTTATTTTGCTTTACTTGCACATGTGGCTTTTGCTTTACCTATTAAAAGGTCTTTATCTCAGCCTACAAGTTCTCCAGCTTTTACTCTTCAATTCCCTCTCCTAGCTCACCCAGGGAAGCGAGAAGCAGCAGTGCAGGGCTGAGCTGCTGGCTGGAGTTAAACCACAACACCCAAGCATGGCATCTCATGAGAGCAGAGATTTCTGGGCAGCAGGCTATTCTGTCATTGTACACTCTCAGCCCTGCAGCACAAGCTTCAACTTTGCCAAGGCAAGAAGAGAACGCCAGACAATGGTTACCTGTGTAATAGACCACTTCATGATAATGGGGTGCACAATGCAGGGCAGACATTTGTTTAAAATCTTCACCAGCTTGGACTCATTGCCACTAACAGCAGAGCTTTTATCCAAACAGTAGGTCATAGTGTCGTGACTCCCTGTAGAATACAAAAAACAAATGTACAGAAAATCTCATTTCTTAACTACTCAAGCCCACATTCATGGCTACATTTCATGTGCACACCTGATAGGCCACCACATTTGCAAGCCACACACCTATATTGTCTGAGAGTCTCTGTAGTTATGGCAAAAAGGTAGCATTGTCTACAGAGGTTGCTCACCTAACATTAATAAGCTTAGTGTGAAATCCTTGTGAAGGGAAAGCATTGACACTTTTCAATAAACCATCTAAATTACACATTGCTGTTGTTTGCCCCAACCCACAATAAAATGGTCTGTTTCAAATGGCATCTTCCCTCAAAATAATTATCTTGATGTGAAAACATTTTTTTTCAGGGAAAAAATTAATCTGAAGGCTGAATCTATCTAGAAATTGTCCTGTTTTCAGAGTTGTCCAAAGGCAGGATTTCATTGTCCAATACCCTGATCTCTGCATGGGGAAATGTGACTGAAAGAAGAAACTCATCTTCTTACACCTTTGACTGGACCAACACGTAACTTGGCACTTTAACCACTTATATCTTAAATATCTGCTAAAAATGTCCTCCTGAACTAAACCCCCACCTCCCCTACAAAAACAACAAACAAGGTGGGTGCTTGAAGGTTTCTGAGGCAAAACCAAGTCTAAGTTTAAGAGTGAAAGATGAACAAGATCCTCATTTGATGGACTTCAAAAGTTACCTGACTTTTTCCAGCACAGGGAATTATGCAGGCATTGGAGCCAAGACCAATCTGCCCAAATACTTTATTTCCCTGAAGTCTTACTAAATCTGACACATCTCTTGCATCGTGTTTAGATGAAACTATTGCAACTCACAATTTCATCAGGACAGGGAACCAGTGATTTTGCTAGCTTTTCTGTTCCATTATTTCTTCCAGTTTTGTAAAGCATCAATAAGAAAAGCTAACAACTCAGTGAAGTGACTTGCTTGGATCTTAATAGAGTATCGGCAAAGAATTTGTTTATCATTTTGGGGTTTAAGTCTTCTGTCAAATTAATTGTTCACTGGTGCTAGGAACTGCTTTCTTGAATTGTCAGTCTTACTGGTACCAGTGGTAGTATTTCTAGTAAACACAGTAAAAAGGATTGATTTGGAAGTAAAAATTCTTTGGAACTGTCAATAGTAGTTTGATGTCTCAATCAATTTTTTCACCTTCTAAAAGCCATTTTTGATTTATTTTACTGCTTTAAAGCACACTTTATTTTACTGCCAAAGCACACTCACTGCAGATGGAAGATCAATACTGAGGGCATGCAATAAAATAAGTATGTGTTAGAAGATGTAAGAGTCAAACTATTAAATACCCATGGACCAAATCCAAGTCTGAGAGAGATGAGCAGGATTCCATTGATGGGTGTTGCACCTATGGATGCCAACCAGCAAAGGATAGTAATCTTTTACTCATGAGTCTTTTGTGATGTCATGAGTTACAGTAATGAAAGGAAGATGGGTACATCCATGACACAACATATATGATGCAAAGATAGTGAGCTAGCACCAAGCCAAGTAGCTCCAGACCTTGAATCCACACCCCCCCAGCAGCACTGTGCTGAATCTGATGCAAGCACAACACTAATTAATGAGATTTGCCACTGTCTCATCATCATGCTTTCAGAATCCACTCTGTCATGTTTCTTGCATGCCTTCTATGAGATAAACTTCCACTTCCAAACTGGGTTTCCTCCCTCTGGAAACCTGCCAGAGCTGTCTTGACGTGGTTGGTTTTGATCTGTTTGTGTTTTGACTTGGGCTAGATCAGCTTTGTAGGTCAGCTGGACAGACACCAAAATATTCCAGGCTAATAGCCTGCAATGCTCTGTAAAAGTCCTCTAATGTTTGCTGAAATGGACCTGCCTTCTGCTGTTCTTCATGTCTGTTCTCCCTGCAGGCATATTCACACGAACAACAAACATTTTCAAGAATAACAAGGTCACCCTTAGGAGGAGAGCCAGGGAGGCAAACAAACCCGTCAGTAGGTTCTCCACTTTCTATCATGGCCAGGTGAAAGTCTTATAGAAACAACATGGCTCCTTTTCCAGCAAAACAAAATCCCACTGAGTGTTGAATGATTTTTGCAATAGGAACAAAAATAGAAAAAGAGAAGACTATTACCTTCTTTCTTCAGTCATAAGACAGATATGTATTTTTTTTTCCTCTCTTGATGGTTAAATAAGAAATCTAGAGGGGTTTCTGTAACAGCACCTGTCCTAGTCCTCTTACATAGGTTTTATCCTAAACAGAGATGTGCTTGTTTTGAAGTTAACATCAATTCAAATTACATTATCTAAGAAGCCTCCATGAATTAATTTTCTGGGTTTCAATCTTAATGGGAACTCCACACTCCATTAGTTCACAACAGGCAGAAAAAACCCAAAACACTACAGTTCTTGGATTCTCCCAAGGCTCTACCTGCTGAAGACAAGACTTCACACTACCTCTAAATATATGCCTTTCCTAAAATTAACCTATGATCCTGTGGCCTGCATAAAACATTCATCTACATGCTGTGCTGCTTTCCCCGCAAGCTACCTGTCACATCTACAGGTGTGAGAGAAAACACAGGCTAGACTTGTCTTTAGTGACATTTTTGATGTGGCAGCAAAGGGAATCACTCAAGAGCTGATGGTCCTTCCGTGCCTCCCCATGTGTCAGTGAAATCACATTATACCATAAATTTTTTGGACAGAATGAGAGGGGGAAAAAAATCAAGGCAGCAGAAAGAAGCAATAATAGGACCAAAGAAAGATTAATAATACACAAGTATCGTTTAAATGCATTTATGCATAACACAATAAATACAGTTTTTATAAGCTGGATCATGTAGAAAAATAACAGTCTACTTTAATAAAAACACGTTAATTACAAGTCTCATTTCTCCTTTTTCCGCAACTTCACAGCCTCTTTTAGGCAGGACAAAGAACAAATAATAAGGTAAAATATTAATTCTCCCCTCCTGGAAACATTTTCTTACATAGGAAATCACAAGAATTAATTAGGGAAATTTTATCATTGCCCAAATAAGTTAATCCTTAGATTATTAATAGTATCTGACAAGATAACGCAAAGTGCCTCTTTCTTTTCATTTCTAAACAACAATAAAAAATTTCTTTGTTACCCTTCCCCTCTAAGAAACCCCAAACATTACAGACCAACATTATCCACATAACATCGCACAAACCCTCCCCCACACACTGACCCAAATAATAAACATAGCCATCCTGAAATGGGACAAACAGGATATTCCAATGCTTAAATGGCAAGCTAGCAAAACAGTGGAGAACAAAAGTTAATCTTTACCTGGAAGAGCTAAGTTATAGAGGGGAATATCCCAGAGCTTCTCTGGTAACCGTGACATCCACTGACCATTTTCATGGCACACGTGAACGAAGGTTTGCACAGGGCCTTCCATTGGTATGTGCTCTGGGACTTCATAGGGTGCTCTGGGAGGGAAAAAGAAAAGAAAAACAATAAACAATTCTATATACTGTGGTTGAATTAATTACATTGCACCCGCATAGGAATAATTTATAGATGTTAAAAAATGCCAACCCTTCTCTCAAGTAGTTACAGAAAAATGTCAAGAGCTTGTCAGCCACGACATACACTGCTTTTGATAATACTGTCTCCCAGAACAATGCCAAAGGGTGGATTCCAGCTTCAGGTTTGCAAACTGACCAAGTGAAAGAAAAAACCGAGCCAAGACAAATATACACAGTTTCACTGGTATGGAGAAATCACTGTCTGTATTGGCTATTGTGAAATCACAAGGACTACCTCCCTCCAGTGTGAAACTGCATCCATTCCTATACCCTTTGCAGTGCCAGGAGCACAGCAATGGGACCAATGGCAAGGCTGGGACAAGGGGCTGGGTCTGCTACCCTCAGGTCCCTAAAGAACACTTACCTTGAAGGATCCAATCAGGTGCCACAGGAGTACCTCTATGAAAAGCCTTTACAAAGATGTCAGGGCACTGGATTTGCAGGTCATGCCAGCATCTGGGATCAAAGAGGAAAACTTTTCTCTCCTTATTCCTGCTTTGGAGAACACTAAAGAAGTTTTTATCACCCCTACAAGCCCATGATCGTAAGTATTTCAGTTTGGTCTGACCTTCCTGAAACTACGCTGGAACTGTTCTCCTCTGGAATCTTCTGCAAAATTTGCAGTGGTCATGCAGGAGTGCCAGTGGAGGAAACCCAGATGAGAAACTGTGGCATCACCAGGGCCTACTAGAGTTATCCTGTTCATTTTTCATTTTATGATCTCCTGGATTGCGCAGAACACAAAAATAAGCTGTCTGTGTTTTGGGTTTTTTTTTTTTTCCTAGGATGTTCCTAGTTCAGGTGGTGGTCTGGGAATTAAGAGCCTTCTTTCTTTTCACTGCCTTCAAGGATTTATTATGTCACAGCTAGTGTGAGAGTTTCTTCTGGCACAGTCATGGCACAGTGATTACCAATACCAATAAATTACCAATATCACAGCTTCCTTTTTAATGCTGTTTTTAAAAGCTGCCAATGTAAATGATTCCTTCTTGTCTGCTACACTCAGTCAGATACATGTTTTAGAGGTTTTATACTCTGCAAACACCCTCACTGGTCCCTGGTCCCTTTTGCTGCATCTTAGCACATTAATTCAAGATTGTTTCTCCTAGGAGGTGGTTGGTTTTTTTTCCTCATATACTGGAGAGCCGCAGTGCTTATATGAAGAACAATTCCTTAAATATGGTGCAATATTTTTTTTTCTTTTGACAGTCACATAGGGTCATCTGAAAGGCAACTTTAGGAATTGCATTCCGAAGTTTTATGTCCATACCACACAAAAAGATACAATCTGCTTTCATACCAGCCAATGCACAAAGCATTACCTGCCTAGCCTGCCTTGCTGTGCCTTCAGTGCATCTTCGAGTTGAAAGAAACATATGGTCTCTACATGCCACGTCAGCTATTCTTATTCTTGGAAAATTATTCAGATCTCAGGCAGATCAACTCACACATCCTCTGGCTCTGCACTTTAATATGATGAGCTTCTGTCCTCCACAGACCCTTGTTCAGACAACAGATGTCTGCAGCTCATTTTCTCACCTTTTGCTGTTTCATGCTTCATCACGCTGCACACCACTGCTCACCCACAGGTGCTCTCCTCTAGTCTCTGTACCAAGTAGCATCAGTGTTCACAGGGGCTGCAGGTGCTTAAAACAGCATTTCTGTTTATAAAGACTGGATCGTCTCTCTTCTTCTCCAGCTCTGAAGCTGACAGGAGCTGTGAGGCTGCAACACCCCAGCATATGGCAGCACTTACGCAGGTCCTGTATGCAGACCTGACTATAAGCATTGCTTTTCCTCTTTTGAGTGGGGAGATTTGCAGCTCCCTTTCCAGAGCCTTTGGGGCTCTCCAATACCCCAAAGCCACCCGTACTCCCTCAGAGTAGGCACCATCACCCCAGGGACCCATAGCAAGACCTTTAAGCCCTGCTGGGCAGTCACACCTTGTCCTGGTCCCAGCTCCTTTGCACCGACAGCACCCCTGGGATGCGTCCAAGGGTGCAGGTTTGCCTGCTGCCACTCTCCTCCTGCCATGTGCTCTCACTGCCTTGCTTGGGCTAATGCAGGCACAGCCTCACAGCTGACAGAAAAAAGCTGGGTTTCTGCCATGCTGGTCCCTTTCTCCAGTTCACCACAGAGACAGAATAGCACCTGCTGAGGAAGTCCCTGCAGAGGCATCAAGCCCTGCAATTGCCTTTACTGAGCTGTACAAGAGACCCCTTGGCATTGCCCAGCCAGAGCCCAGGAGCAGCACAGCTGCCATCAATGCCCCAGTCTCTGCAGGACCAGGACACTTCACAAAGAGTGTCCTGCTGGGCCTGAGGAAAGCCAGCAGAGAGCAGAAACAGCAAGACCAAGACACACTGCAGTCCTGCAAGCACAGACATGTGAGAGATGCACATCTCGTTCTCCTCTTCCTCTTCTTTTTCCACAGTACCCTGAGAATGGGGATGGCAGCCACTGGCAGTGCACGGCAGGAACTGCACCATGGCCATCTGCTGATCAAGTCCTGTACAAAAGTGACTGGACCAGATTTTGTCCTGCTTCCCCATGCAATGTAAAGCCCTAGATGTTCACACTGCCACCTCTAAACTCCACTGCTGTCTTGTGTTTGAGGGGCAACCTTTGGGGAGAAATTAAGCCTTACTTGGAGAAATGAAACTGCAACCTCTCATGACTCTCTCATGAGAGGCTGCTGCCTTTCATGACTAAATCCTAAACTTCACAAATGAGAACTGCTTCTTTATTTCCCTTTTCCAGACAGGTAAGTCCAGCCACACACAGTACTGTGATAAACTACTGCATTGGGTTTGCATGGCAAGATTTTGGTAGTGGGGGAGTCTACAGAGCTGGTTTCTGTGAGAAGCTGCCAGAAACTCTCCCCAAGTAGAACACAGCCAATGCCAGCTGGCTCCAAGGCGGGCCTGATGCTGGCCAAGGTTGAGCCCATCAACAACATTGGTAGAGTCTCTGGAGTAACAGATTCAAGAAGGGGAAAAACATTGCTGTGCACCAGCAGCCTGGAAAAGAGGGGTAAAAATATGTGAAAGAGACAGCTCTGCAGACACCAGAGCCAGTGCAGAAGAAAGAGCAGGAGGTGCTCCAGGCACTGGAGCAGGGATTCGCCTGCAGCCCACAGTGAAGACCATGGTGAGGCAGCTGTGCCCCTGCAGCCCATGGAGACCCATTCTGGAGCAGAGTCCTCCACCTGCAGCCTGTGGAGGGTCCCACACTAGAGCTGGTGAATGCCCAAAGGAGACTGTGACCCCATGGGTAGCCCACATGGGAGCAGGCTTCTGGCAAGACCTGTGGTCTCATGGAGAGAGGAGCCCACGCTGGAGCAAGTTTGCTAGCAGGACTTGTGACCCCATGGAAAGGACCCACATTGGAGCAGATCACAAAGGACTGCAGCTCTTGGAAATGACTGATATTGGAGAAATTTGTGGAGGACTGTCTCCCATAGGAGGGACCCCATGCTGGAGCAGAAGAGTGTGAGGGGTCCTCCTGCTGAGGAGGAAGGATTAGCAGAGACAATAGTTGATGAACTGACTTCAGCCCCCATTCCACATCCCCCTGTGCCACTGCAGGTAGAGGGAATCAGGAAATCGGAAGTGAAGTTGCACACTGGAAGAATGGAGGAGTGGGGAGTGGGTGTTCTAGGATTTGCTAGTTATTTCTCATTACCTTACTCTGATTTCATTGGTAATGAATTCAATACTTTCCCCAAGCCGAGTCTGCTTTGCCTTTTTTGTGATGATACCTGGTGAGTGATCCCTCCCTGTGCTTATCTTGGCCTATGAGCCTTTGGTTACATTTTTCTCTCCCCTTGCTGAGCAGGAGAGTAATAGAAAGACTCTGGTGGGCACTTGATTTCCAGTGAGGAACAGCCCACCCTAACTACCCTCGCTTCCCTTGTTCACATCAGCTGCCTGACCTTCCCTGGGTGCTCTGCATACAGGCAGCAATTACATTTTGAGGACTTTACCGGAGCACGTGCAATAAACAAGCAATAAAACATGCAGACGTGTGAAGCCGCTAGAGATCACCATCCTCCAGCGCCAGGACACCGAGAGCATCGTGTTGATTGTCCCTCGCCCGGAGGGGCTGTGCCCCGCCGGCCCTGAGCGCTGGGACACGGCCAAACGCCGGCCAACGCAGTTCCGGGAGGCAGATATAATTAAAGAGCGATTCATGATGACATCAGTAAAACATGTGCTGCAGCCGACCCAGAAGCTAAAAAATCCCTCACGGGAGTTACAGGAAACCCTGTGAGGAGCAGTACCCGAGCACCCCGGCCAGGAGGGGGCCGGCAGCCCCTCAGGGGCGCTGGGGACCAGGGCTCCGCGCCGCCCTCGCCTTCCGCTGCCGGACCCTCCGAGGAGCCGCATCCCTCCTTCCCTCCCTCTCTCCCTCGCCACTGCTTTACTCACTCCGAGGAACGATTCCGTTTCCATGTCGGCTCCTCGGGAAGCCGTGCGCACCCCAGCTCGCCCGGGGCCCCGCACCCAGGCGGGGCGGAGCTGCCCCGCCCGACTCAAGCGGCCGCAGGTTTGAGGAAGGTGAAGGAGGGGCGGGAGGGATGAAGAAGAGGAGGAGAAGTGGTTCTGCTGGAGTGGCGCTGCCCGAAGCGCAGAGCCGCTCTCTGGACTGACGGGGCATTGCTCCAGGAGGAGCCTGCGGGCAGGGACACGCGGAGAAGCGCCAGGTAGCAGTGTATGCCATGCTGCTGCTGCATTTGTAATCTATTAATGCAAGAAGGCTTACAATAAATATTTACAAATATATATATATACGTTAAAAGTACCTTACTTTCCTGCTGTGTCTGTCCAGCAAAGCTTGTCAGGCCCTCAGCTGTGGTGAAATTCACTTTACGATGCCACCTGGCAGAAATCTTGGCAAGCTCTTCAAAAAGCTTTTCTGTGTAAAGAGGTAGGAGGTAAATAGATGAGTGAATGGCATGTAGAGGCAAACATGAAAATCCTCTGTGCAGTTCTTGAAGCAGTGTGTCTTCCTAGCCTTCCCAGAGAGATGGAGATAGGATGTCACCTACCCCTTAGTGTTCCAAAAGCACACTAAAACACACAGTTCCCTAAGTAAAGAATGGTGAGATGAAACTCCATCTGAAAGAATCGATAGAGAAGATTAGCTCCCCCTTCTCCAAGGGCAGCATTCCTAAACTGTCATCTACAATGGAACTGTGATCTAAGTGCTCTGGGATCATACTGCAGCAATACTTCAGGCTGCTGCAGTGTTGTATTTCTTAATGCAAGGATGTATTTTCCAGATAGGTCTTTTCCGCTAACTCATTTTTGCATGAGGCAGAGCAGTGTATATGTACAGAGCAAAACTTGCTGTGGTACCAACAGCGGCAAGATCACGTTAACAGTCAGCTAAATGAGTAATTTCCATTGGTGAATCCCAGGACAGCAGGGCTGCCTGGGCTTCAGGGTGATGCTTACAGTTATATGTATCAGTCCAGGCTGCTGTTTATCTATCAGGTCTTACAGACTATCACAAAACTAGCTGCCAGTAGATGCAGAATAGATGTGCACCAAGCTGTAGCACTAGGCACAAAAAGGATGAAATGCCAAAAGGAATGAAGTTAAGCAAAGGAGAAGGTAGGAAAGAAAAGATACTATTTGATGGCTGTGTGGTTTTGCACCACCACAACAGAAAGTAGCTGAGAACAGTTACAGAGAAGTGTTATTGTGCCCTCCATGGAATAAAATAAATAGGAAAGTATTTCAATCAGAAAAGGCTAGGAGTAAAAATCAAAGTCAACTTTAATTCTTCATTTTCTTAGGAAGCTAAGACTATGAAGGTATGACAAAACAACAGTCAGGCAGTCTCTGGATACTACCATGATGAATACAGTACAGCCAGACATGGTTCTAGTCTTGTGAAATTGCTTGGACTAAAAGGCAAAACATGACTGTGGAAAGAAAAAATTAAAAGCTTTTTTGGTGTGGATTTGAAATGAGTAACAGAAAACTCAAAAAGAACCATGAAACTGAAATCCCACATTTTATTCTGAGGGCCTTAACACAGGACTTTACACCCTAGTAATATGAAGTGTCTGCTGAGTGATGTGGATATGATCTTGCAGGTCTCACCTCAACAGAAATACTCTATCGGGAACTCCCTGTCCAAACCCTTCTAATTCCTACCCTTTCAAGTCTGAGTTTGTGTCTCAGTTCTTTGTTTGCACTGGAATTACTAGAGATGTCAAGAGAGTTGATCTTGGTTTAGTTCTGAGATCACAATCTCTCAGGAGGGATTTAGGAATTCCATAAACCAGTGAATGACAGGAAGTTAATCAGCAAATGATTAAAGCCCTGAATAAGCATGTCTTCTGAGGAGCAGTCAAGGCAAGGATACCTTTTAGCAGTATTTGCAGAAATAATGATAAACAAATTTCAAGATGAGGAAGCAGGGACATGAAAAAGCCCAAGATTTACCCTCCTCACAAAATAAATATCTGCATTAAAAAGACGGGACAGACCTCAAAACACAAAGAACTTACCCAGAGGGAGCTTATCAGTTTTGAAGTATTCAGTACTGTAGAGGTTTGAAGTTGGTAGCATCTGAGTGAGTCAAAACAGGCAGATACATCAGTGTGGGGACTGATGGAAATGCAGGTCTGATTTATAGCTGTGGATCAGAGTGAAATTTCTGGTTAGTCACAGAGGCAGCAGTCATACAGCCTTAAATTGGACTTTATATAGTTAAACACTTTAGCATACCAAAATATGATGCTCTCAGTCTGAGAGAAATCAGTTGATTTGTTCAGATGAATTAGAGGTTTATGACTTTTTTTTTTTGAAATTGTACAGTATTTGAGATGTTGCATGAGACTTTTGTCTTCCAACACAGTTTTTTCAGATATGGAACGCTTTTACTCTATGCTGTAATGTACAGAAATACCACTAAGCATTTGAACAGCTTTAACTGAATTGCCTGGATTTGGGGTGTTTGTTCTGAGGACATTTGCAACGCTCTGGGCAATGTGTGTATTTGTCCCTGTCCTGACTTACTGATAAGTCCTCTCAACCTTCACCTAATTTCTGGCTTTGGAACAAACAGGCAGCTTAATATTTCTGAGAGAAGGTTGTATATCTAGGGGCAGCAGCCACGAGGTTCCTAGGAGCGGGGGAGTCATCGAGGAGGCAGCTTGCAACACCAGGGAGTTCACTCTGGATAATAAAAAGACCTGGGAAGAAAAATGCAGCTCAGACCTGCTGAGAGCTTGAAACTGCTTGTCTGTGTTTGCTTCTAGAGTTATGAGACCACAATGGCTACTCAAGCTTGCAATGCTGTGAGCAGGATGTGATGAGGATGGGAGGCGGTCTGGAGCCCTTCTTGTGCGTGGAGCTGCCTATCAGTGATGTGCCTCTGATAATCTGGCACCAGCTGGCAGGAAACCTTAGGCAGAAGCCTTTGGGGTGGGATTTAGGTTGCCCAAACACATTGCAGCATGCCAATTCCACCATGAAGAAACAGCCCTGCCTTTATTTGCGACAGGCAAAGCCAGTGATAAAATCCGGCGGATGGTAAAAATGCTTCTGGGGTGGTTAGACATGGGGTACAGTGTTGCTGAGAGGAAAAAGTAGAGTTGAATTTTATTAGCAAAAATTTTAATTGAAATTTTTAAAACAGAAAAACATGGGGAAAAAAATCCTCAAGTTCTTCCATTTTGATCCATTCCCACCAATATGAGAGAGGCTGCAGTGGGCATTGATCAAGGTGCAGGCAAAATAATCTTCCTCTCAAACAGAAGCAAGCGAGATTTTGATTTCAACTTAACTACATTATTATTGACAAGAAGAGTTAAAACACCCTAAAATACTTTTGCTACAGCCAGCTTACTTCGTGTCTGGCACTAACAGTGTTTAAAATTGTTAGTTTTAAACTGTTAGTTTTAAAGGTAAGAAAAGCCCTTACAACATGCACAGGAGAGCTGCTCTTCTACTAGGAAGAGAAACTTAAGGGGGAGATAAACAAAACTCTCTCCTCAGACCCAGCATCTGAGAAAACAGGAGCAAGAAGACAACTGGGCTAGAAGAGAACTGTTGCTAGAACCTAACAGAGAAGCTGTTGAGACACAAAAAATTAAATGCATTCCCGTCCACTAGAAAGGATTTCAAGTTACAGGTAGAAAGGAAACTTCCTCATTCCTCCCTTTGCCATTAGTTTGTTATCTAACCCTTCAAACTTGTGGGAACTCCCTGTCCTGCATGAATCTCTGTCTTTTTTTCCTAATTGGAACGGTCAAAAACAGAGCCCTCTACTCTGATGTCCCAATCCCTGGAGAAGCTGAAGTGACTATAGACTCACACTTTTCATCCACAAAGGCAGCTCTCAGTTCAGCATCAGAGACAGCTGCCTGGGCAGGATGAAGCTGAAGCATTGCCCTGGGAAAAGCAGGACCATCCATACACTGTTCCCTGTCCATGTCTTTGCTGTGTACAGCTTCTAACTTGGTGGCATACGATGGGGAGAAGGAGGAAGGACTATTTTTGTGCTTAAATTCATCACTTTGATGAAACTGAGGGAGTGAGTCATATGTCCTTAAGTGCCATAGACAGCATCCCACTTTCTTCCTGTGATCAGCTGTGAAAATTAGGCTCCTGTGTCCTTCAGGACAAATTTCCAGTACTGGGCAAAGGTTGGAAGTAACAATGTCTGGGTCTTTAAGCCATCCAGACTTTAGCTCCTGTGGTTCTCATGTTGGTTAAACCTTGGTGACCTTGGGTTGATAGTGGATTGCTGGGAAATAACTGAATATTCTTCTAAAGTTAGTGAGTTCTTTTTCCCCCATGCATTGCTGCTTTGTACTGTCAACCATAACCTGCCATGGAGCAAGACCTTTTAAAGTCCATGCTTCAGCAACAAAGATGACTCACAAGCTGATACAGATCAGATAAACTGGATCCTCAGTGCAGAGCCAGTCCTGTTCTGTGTCCTGCAGAGCTGCATCTGTTGCAGTTTCGTAGACTTGGTGCTTCTTTTTGGTCTCTGCCTGTATTTCACACCTATTGGGGCACAATAGCAAAAGCAGGCGAGGATGGATGTCTCAGGCAGTGCAGGCATGATCTGCAGTGATCTGCAGTAAATGTTCATCTTCCAACAGAACTTCACTCTGCAAACAGCACAAGTCATCCATGGCAGAGGATTCAGGTGCAGGGCTAGTAGAAGCTGAGCTCAGGATGTCAGTCTGGGTCAAACATTGCTAATATTAGATGCTAAAATCTACAACTGAAAAATTATATAAGTTTCCCAAGGGGACAGATAACCTAAGTACTTCATCTCTTATTACATTCACTTATTTTATTGCAGGGTAACAAAGCACCATGTTGACCTCCCACACTACCACAGGGCAGTAGTTAATAGCATAGTAATTATAAACTACTTGATACATATTACTGGGCCTTTTTTTTTTTTTTTCCTATATACATCTCCTAAATTCCACTGTCCATTGGTAGATAGCTTTCCACTGTGTAGAAAAGTGTGTACTTGTGTCAGGAATGTGGAGGTGAAAAATTGCACAAGGGCTGCAGCTACCAGGGTAGTCCCACTTTTGGACACCCAGGATAGCAGTTTTGCTGGAAGAGTTCATACAAACATTCCAGTTAACATTTCCCACCAACAGTTTGTGTTATGGGGTTTTTGTGCCTGAGCTAATTAATCGGTATTCAGACATACACGAAATATGCCCATCTTAAAACTCTATTATAGTAAAATAAGTACCCTTCAAGTTGTAACATAGCATTTTTAGTTAGGAGATGTTGCTATCACTGTGTAGAACATGCAGCCTGCAATGTTGTCTGGCCATAAAAACAGATTTGCCAAGCCCCAAAATGTTAACAAACCACCTTCCACTAAAAGCAGTGGTAAGAAGCTATTCCAATGCACTGGAAGCTCAGCAGCTGTCTGCATGAATGTCTCAAGCAAGACACAGAGAAGCTCTAGCAGTGACCAAACCCTACCTGACTGTAGTTGTTTTCAAGTTTCATTTTCCATGGCAATTCTCTTTCTGTTGGACTGCAGATGCAGTAAGACTCTCGTAACCACACCATGCCTTACCAGGGGAAAAAATCCACTGCCTCTTATAAAAAAATAAATCCTACACAAGACTTAAGTGTGAAGACTGTTTTCACAGTTGACTTTTCCATTGACTAGGGTGTTCCTAATTGACAGGTTTTTCTGTAAAAACAAAGCTGGATTTTTTCTTTCAGTTATATACCTCCATATCTATTTTACCTGAAATGATCATGGCAGGGGCAACTAATCAATTTATATTAATAAAGCTGAGTAATAAATCTCCCTTACAGGAGCATATAAACACATTTTTTTACAGCACACATGTTAGAAGCTACAGGAAGCAAGGACATTTGTGGCAAGTTGAAATGCAAGTTTTTCCTGTTCCCTGGTTACAAGTGGAGAACATGATGTCACACCCATTGCTCGTTGTTGCACTTATTGACTTTTTTATATGAACAGCTGTGCTAGAAAGATGAAAGAATTTCACTAAGTTCATGGGTATGATAAGCACCATCAACTAAAAATTCAGACATTGCTCTAAATATATTTGAACCATTTCTGATCCTGAAATGATCCTCAGGTCCTCTGATGTAGACAAAACTTTGTATTGGCCTACAGAGTTTGACCCATATTTTCAGTCTCTGCACCATATGGAAAGGAAGGTCAGGGCTCAACTAGTGGGGAAAGGAGGTTAACAAAAAACCAAACAATTGACAGTTTATAGGAAATAGAACCTGCCAACTAGGAGAGTTATTTCTTTTTTTGTATGGTTTTTTCCTTGTTAGGTTTGGGTTTAGGGTTTCTAGGAGGGGAATGGAATTTTTTGTGGGAAATAAGATTATGCAGTTGCCTAATCTGGTACAGCTTTTCTTCCTATTTTCTTACCCACAGCACTTTTTAAAACACAAGCTAAATTGATGCAAAATCTTATCAACTGTATCATGAGGTTCTTGAAAACAGCCTCTCTTCAATGTTTTGATAACCTGACTAGCAGACCCTTGGGGTTTAGGCCAAATGAAAAGGAATGGACATTGCTTGCCTCTTGTGGAGGTCACATAGAATCCTAAAATCATTACGGCTGGGGAAGTGACCTCTAAGATCATTGAGTCCAGCCTTTAGCCCAGCAATACCATGTTTACCTCCAAACCATGTCCCCATGTGCCACATCCACAGACCAAGAGGGCAGAAGATTCAAGAAAGGGGATTTTTTTCACTTTCTTCCTCCTGCCATAGGTAGAGGGGGCTGATACCCTTGCAGAGGGCTGTACACCATTGGGTGTACTTGCTGCTGGTACCCTGTCTAAGAGGGTCCTGGTGATTCACCTTTAAACATCTGTAGGCCTTTACATCTAAAACCTGCTGCATCTCCTCATGTAGTTGTGTTGCAGCACCAAGTGGACCAAGCCCTGAGCAGCCTGTCCCATCCCAGAGCTGCCTGGCTTTGGCAGGAGGTTGAAAAGGAGACCCCTGCAGGGGGTCTTGCAGCCCCAGCAGTGCTTTGAGGCTGCAGCCACGTTCCAGGCCAGGAGATGTGACCGGAAAAAACAGAATTAGAAGGAGGCTAACACAGTTAGAATCAAACAGTCCTAGCCTCATGGGGCATACAGTTAGCCAGACTAACAGGATTTTTTAAATGGGGTTTCTTTCTAGCAGGTAGGTGTATGCAGCCACACTGTCGTACATCTGCTTCTACTCCCATCATATCTTCTCTTTCTTCCCAGCTGCTTCTGGATACAAGCTAACAACCCTCTAAAGTCAACAGGGGGAAAGGAGCACATCTAGCATGCCCACCATCTAACCTTCTTCAGATTGGCTCAAACAGAGACATACTGCTACCAAAGCTTTCTGGTTGATTTCTACCGCCTTCCTAAGGACACTTCGTTACTAAAGACTCACATTTCAGGCACCCTTACTTTTTCAGTGGTATGACCATAGTCTCCAACCCTGCTTTTCTTCCTGCTGCTTGTCCCTTTTCTCTTCATTGATGATCATCTCAGCAAGGAAACTCAGTCACCTTTCAAAACACCTGCTTTCCTTAATACAGTCAACCAAGGGATGCAGAAAGCTCAGCCTCGTACATGTCAGGTTGCTCCTTCCCAAACCTGCTCTCTCCCACTGGATCCTGTGATCTGCAAGGACTATGCCTTCTGCTTGGGGCACAGAGCTGTCTCTCAGCTCTGGTGTTGAGGAGCACAATCAGGAGTGTTTCAGATCTGTCTCATGCACACAGATCTCTGTGCTTCTCATTTCTGTACAAGGGGCTTGAGCAGGTCCCCTAGTTTGGACAACCAGAAGAGAAGAACCTCAGGACAGAGGCAGCCAAAGACATTGAAAAATGTTTTGCCTGTGAGAGGAAGTATGATAAATTTGAAATGGTCACCCACAGTGGCTCACATTAGCACTGTGTGTGAGGAAAAGAGGCAACAAGATACCACCATGCAAGAGCCAAAAGTTAGCAGCTGGTGAGCAAGTGGGCAGCTAAAAGGGGAACACAGTTCTGCTGTGTCTGCATTCATATTTTACCCACTAAGTGTACTGCTGAGAAAGGAAAGTGCTGGTGCCACATTCCTACTATTGCAGCTTGAAAAGAGATGGTGATATTATTTAGTTAAAGCTAATAAATCACTGCAGGGCTGGGTGAAGGGAAAACAATGGTCCTAAAAGGATAAAAATTTTTCTGAGAGCATATCCATAAGGCATCAAAACATGTGAAACTCGCTCTTCACCCAAGAGACCTCAGCTGTTGTGTAAGCAAAAAATCCCCAAATGATTTCAGGCTTGCAACTATTAGCACGAGGTTGAGAAATGCAAGTTTGTTTGCTCTTATGGTCTCAACTCCCTTTGCTCTCACAGACAGAGTTTAGGAGAGGGTAATTTAAATGAAATACAGGATATAACTGTGCAAGCACATTCATGCAAAAGTCTGTGTTCTTTTTCATTGCCTTGCTTACCGGAGTGTGGAGTGTGACACCCTAGAGAACCAAAACCAGTGATATGCTTGTGTCAAAATGCTGGTGTATAGAAGGAGAGCGGTGTGCTTGCAGCTTACCTTTGCTCAGTATGGGCTCTGTGTACCACCCAGACTCACCCTGGTGGCAAACATTGGTGGTCAGGATGTAGCTCTTCCCTCAGGTCCTCCTGTGTGGGCTTTCTACAAGTGTTTTCAAAGAAAAGCCAACCAACAGTGATGCAGACAGACAGACATACAGAGCTGCTATCTTAATGTCACACGTTAGAGTAACCACCCCAGCCCCCTAAGTCCCCAGCTTGTGCAAGATCTTGGCATGCTAATTGCGGCTAAGAGAAGTATTTGCACAATCTCCAGTTACTATTTAATCCAACACCTAAGGCAAAATGTCAGGCTATTGTCTTGCAAAAGTGCAGAGTGATGTCAAGGGCTGTAAAATTTCTTACAAAAGCTTTCTCAATTCAGGCTCAGAAAAACACAAATAAAAACATGACTCATATTATGACAGAAGAGCTGAGGTTCAGCCTCCACTTTGAGGCGCCTGAGCAGGCATGTCCCTTCATATTCCTGTCCCTTTCAGCTCAATTAGGCAGGTCTCCTTCCAAAACAAAAGCCAACCATTCTGCTCACTACGTAAGAAACAAGGGCTGGGGAACTTGTTTCTTTCTCCACTCTACTTTAAAACTTATCTCCAAAGGTTAGCCCACAGGCACCAGGCACAGATTCACTTTGAAACGTGTACAGACTGACAGGAGTACTAACAAAATATGGATTCATGGATTTTCCTACAGTTATTCAGTAAGCCTAGAAGTCTCTAGGGAATTTCTTAAATACACACAAGTCGTGCAGGTGCCCCCAGGGGACTGGAAAGGAGTACAGATATCTCCTAGACATTAAATTCTGAGGTGTTTAGTCCTTGTGTGGGCAAACAGCAAAGGAGAGCTCCTTGTATTAGAACAGCCATAGTTCACATAATCATGTCCCACTCCCTGCCCACAGTCTTCAGTTTCCTGAGGGTATTATGGTCCTTAGCAGCATTTTGATTGCTCTTTGTATCACCTGGAGTTTCATCTGAACCAAACCTGGCTTGCACCTGGAAGTCATTCCCATCAGAGGAGGATCAGAGCCACAGAGCAGGGACTACAGTAGAGAGCAATTTCTAGAGAGCAAGTCATTCCATCCCAAACGAAAATCAGAGGGACGACAGCCTTGAAATTGCCATTTCTCTCCACCAGCTTCTTTTAATGCTTCTGGCAACTAGCACCCCATCTTGAGGAGAGAAACAGCTCTAATGGGAGCTAATTGGTCGCAGTTGCTTCAGGGCGTTGCAGAGAAGGCCGCTGACCCAGGCCAGCAGTGCATGGACAGATGTGCCTGATGGCTCCTATTGGCTCAGGGTGATGCGGCAGTACAGAGCAGGCTGGAGTCAGGCAGGGGCACAGAGTTCATCACGAGCCAGAGCATCCGACAGAGACATTGCACACACTTTTTCTTTACATCCCGGCGTTATGTTGCCACAGAAGGACAGACAGCCAATACCTGGTCCAACTCAGAGCCTGCTGGTACGAAAGAAATCATCCAGCTCTTATGGCATATTTAAAACATAAGATTGAGGGTTGCTTTGGGAAATCAACACCGTGTGTCATTATGCCCAAGAACTGTGGATTGGTTGAAGAGTCACAGTGCTAGATTAAATGTAGCTTTAGAATGTGGCTTCATCATGAACTGATTCTGCCTCAAGTCTTGTCTCAGATGTATCATCTATTTTCTGGAGTATCAAATTCAAAATTTAAAAGGAGTTTCAGTAAGAAAGAATGATGCCAGCAGAGGTCAGTACATCACCGTACTCAACCTCTTTTATCTTATCTGGTAAAAAAAGTTCCACTTGCAGATTATGAGGCTTTTTTAATGGGGAAGTGATTTTAAAAATATTTATAAGTAACATGTTTGAAGAGGAATCATCCTAGTCACTAGCTCATCCTGAGAATTATGATAGAGGAAGAATGAACAACAAAAACTCCCTACTTTAAAAAAAAAATTTTTTTGAATCTAGCACTTACTGCCATCAGTTTTTCCCTCACCCCTCAACTACACAAACATTTAAAGCGGATGCTGAAAATAAATGAGAAGTTTATTAAGTTATCCTATGTGGTTTTAATTTTAAGAAAAGTCACTAACATGACAGGAAATATCCCTTATGAACTACAGTTCACCCTAAGACACTGTCTGTGCATCAACAATCAACTGTACATGGAAATGAGTGGTTGAAATGGATAAAACCAATTGTTAAACAGAAAGTTTGCTAACTGCCCTATTGGAAAGTCCCTAGTGACAGATTGTAGAAAATAGCAACTTGTTATCAGTGACCTGCTTCTTATGGAAAACCAAGAGCAAATTCCTAGGATAGCCACCCTAAAACTGCCCTGGCAGCTTTGATGCCTGTATGCCAAGCAGAGATCACCTACAGTGGAGAAGTGGTAAGGAGCTGACTCATGTTGCTCCCACTCACTCTTGTGAAAGTGGATGCAAACAGACCTCATTGGCATTGGCAGAGAGTGGGAGAGTGCAGCAACATCAGCAGCAGCCCGAGCAGGAAGGATGGAGTCTGAAGGGCTTGCTATCAGCTTTCCTGGGCACTCTTACCTTCCCCTCTCTCAGCAGTTACTCCCTCTAATTCCAATTACTGCAGTCCCCAGTCACCAAAACCCATCAGGTGTTAGTGAAGGAGACAGCAGATGGGGCTCTGCTGGGGCTCTTCAAATCTGCTGAAGAGTTCTTAAACAATCTGGTGTGTGCATCAGCTACCCAAGAGTGTTGAGATGATAATGCTGATGTCTCTCCAGCTCTTCCAGGAAGATGGTCCTTGTGTATCTGTACAAAGTTTTCTCTAAAAGGGTATGCTCAGGGAAGTTGTGATGATAGGACAAGGAAAAAGGGGTACAAATTGAAAGAGGGGAAAATTAGGTTAGATATTAAGAAGAAATTCTTTACCATGAGCGTGGTGAGACACTAGAACAGGTCGCCCAGGGAGGCTGTGAATGCCCCAACACTGTCAGTGCTCAAATCCAGGTTGGATAAAGCCTTGGGCAACCTGGTCTAGTGGAAGGTGTCCCTGCCCATGGCAGGAGGGGGTCAGATTAGATTATTTTTAACCATTAATTAACCATTAATATTCTATGGTTCTGTGATACATTGTGGTTGCCCCATCCCTTGCAGTGTTCAAGGCCAGGCTAGGTGAGGCTTGGAGTAACCTGGTCTACTGGCAAGTGTCCCTGCCCATGGAAGGGGAGGTGGAATTAGATGATCTTTAAGGTCCTTTTCAACCCAAGCCCTTTAATGATTCTCTTATCAAATGTCCTTGGTGTCCTTTACACCCCACTCTCATACCAGCAGTGTAATGGACATAATGAGCTGCAGAGAGGATTATTAATTGTGAAAAAGGAAGCTCTTATCAAACGAGGGAAAACAAATTGAGCAATATCAGGCTCCATCATCCCTTAACAGAGATGATTCCTCTGCCATACTACATAAATTTCCTTCTCAGAACAGAACTTGGAGAAGCCCTCCAGGCACTGGGAAGGTAGAAGTGACTGCTGCCACTACACTGCCTCCCCGCCCAAAGGCACAAGTCTATGACATCACTCAGTGATCTCCCAGTTAACATTTTGACCTTTTGACCAGTGCTACCAACATTTGAGGGACAAGTCCAGGTCACCAGAACACAGAAGTGGGATTCAGCTCAATAAGCTTCACAGATACCTGCAGCAGAGACATCTACTGATGCACTACCCAGCTAAGCACTACACAGCTAAGACTCTTTTTGCAGTCAAAGGGAATAATTAATCAAAAGTGTGCTGTTCATCAGCCTCTAAAATCAGTCTGCTGAGTTACACCCTAAAGCTGCCTGTTTCTCTTGACCACATAGTGAAGAATTTGTTGGTTTCAAAGCAATAACCTTTTATTGAAGGTTATCGAGATTTGGAATTGTGTCTTCCAGTGAAAAGAGCTCTGGCCCAGGTTGAAGACTGGCAGAGTCTTCAACAAGAGCACACTGCAGCACGTAGTCACCCCAGGAGTAGTGTCTACAAAGTATTAAGAGATCCCAGACTGGAAGACACAATTCCAGATGCCAAATTGTTCAAGGCCAGCAAATATACAAGATAGCACAGTCAAGTGTGTCCATAGTACTCTTTTTTAAAGCCAAAGTTAGTCTGCCTGTTCCCTGCTGTGCAGAGTCTGGCAAAGCATCTGGGAGGTAGCCCAAAACCCACCCACCCACTTACAGCTTGCCTGAGTCTTGTTTTAGTGCAGGAGGAGAACACAACATCAACACCAACTGTTTCTTTGACTTTCAGGTTGTCAATACTGCAGCACACTACACAAACAAACTCAATAAACTGGTGCTTTATGCAGCTCAAACAAGCTACAACCGTAGATAAATTTAATCTGCAGCTCTTTCAAATGGTAACTACTGGGAATGAACAGGTCCATGGCAGAATAAAGAGGTAGCTGCCTTGCTGACATGACATGGCATGGCATGGCATGGCACAGTTTTCAGATCCAGTTCTGCTGTAGGAAGAAATTACATAGATTTGATAATTTCTTATTAGCTGCTGCTCTCATCCTTGTTTTCTTTCAGTACTAACAAATAATTTGTTTTGTCAGTTTTTTAAACATTTTCTGAATACATAAATTAAGCTAGTGGCTGAATCATACCCTAATCTTCCTTTCTCCTTATTTAAAGACAATTGCTATCTTTTTCTTCCTGAACCTTTCAAGACATTACCTGCCTATAATATATTCTCAGGTAAAACATTATTATCCAATATTCCTTGTGAAGTTCTTTAATATTTTCATGAGGAAACTCATAATCCCTTGCTGACTTGAAAAACTCTAAATTTTTCTTTTCCTGTTCAAAATTAACATCTTTACTTATATCGCTGGTATGGACTATAATATCCTTCAATTGAAATTGATCATTCTTCTAAAGACAGAGGCAAAAAAATGTTATTACAGAATTTTACCTTCTGACTATCATCTAGAAATATCTTTTCCTCTCTTCTGAACAGCTGACTAATCCATCCTTGCCTTCACCTTCCCTCTGATACAACTGCACTTCTAAAATTATATTATTATACCTCTTGGCAGATTCATCTTGTTTTGAGCTATTATTTTTTAAAAGTTTGTTCCTCTATCTTCATGTTATATTTATCACTCATCCTCAGCAGCCTGACCTAGTTTCTGCTTCCAGCTTGATCCTTTCTTGTGTTTAAGGTTCATGCACAGTTCATGCTTTAATCAGGCTCATCTCTTACCGCACTTTCTCTCTTTTTTCACAGTGGGGTAGTATATGCCTGTGGATGGATATTGTGTTATTGTCTGTATTTTTTGTAAAGCATAACCCTTCAACAGCTTTTATTGAAGTCTACCTTGTGTGACTCAGCTGCTATTCCTCCATCTTGTACTGTAATAATCATGAATCATTTTTCTAATGGCCACTCCTCAATGGACCTTCCAGCCTCAAATTCTCATCCATTCCTCACAATTGTCAATGAATACACAAAAATCTCTCCTTTACTCGCTCACTGTACTTCTTGAATCAGAAATATTTTTCCAGATTAAATAAAAAATTTTCCAAGCAATCTACTGTATTTCTTTCCCAGCAGATATTCTTCATTATCCCCAATAATCTTGTGTAACATATAACAATCTTTTTTCCCCCTGCAGTTCTTCTTTGTTTATGCTACAAACTTTGGGAATAAGATGCAATTTAAAGGTCTATCTTGCATTCAAAAGCCAAATTTTGCAAAATTTATGGCTAGCATATGTTTTGTTTGATAAGAACACAAAGGTCAGTTTCAGGATAGCTTCAGTCATCAACAGCACAACCCAGAGCACATGAGATCTTGCAAGTAGGGTCATTTCATGTGCTACTGATATGGCATCAGAGAGTGAATATGTCTAGATAGTCCATGCACTTGTCTCCAGTCAATCTGGGGTTTGCCTACAGGGTTGAAGGGTCTGAACACTGGAAATGAGTGGATCTGGGAGTATGTCAGGCTGCTGGCTGATCATGTATGTCCTGTTTAAAGTCATGATAACATCACTGAATCACAGGAAAGGGAGAATACTGAGGAGACCTCTTACATTAAAAGCATGCCTTTTCCAACACAGCTGGACATTTCCCTGAAAACATGACATTTCTTTATATAAAATTCCCCAAATATACCAAATCTAGGTAATTATGCTACTTTCAGTGCTATGAGCAGAAAGAATATTAAAAATTTATATGTATACATGCACACACAATGTAAAAATAAGGCAATTCTATAACACTAAATGCAAACTCCATTTTATTTAAACAAGCATGGAGTTTTTTCTAGTTCATAAAAGTACAGCATAGGAACAAAATAGTCATATCCCAATCTTATATTTGTCATGTACCAGCACACAGGCCAAATGTCCATAGAAGAGGCTGATGTGGAATTTGTCATTTCACATAAGTACTAGTCAAACATAATGCAAATAATAAAATGTAAAGCTTGCAAGCTGAAGTTATATCCTAGGCAGACTTCAAGGTCCTAGGTGTTCTTCAAACAGAACACAAGGAAGAAGAATCTTCCTTTCCCTACTGTATATGTATCACAAATAGGCTTCATTGCAGAGCCCAGAAAAAAACCTTAGTCTCTATCAGATCATATATGGGGCTTGGGTTGATACCTTAGCATTTCAGCTTTCATTCTACAACAAAGTGTTTAGGCATTCTGAATATTTAATGATGTAACCAACATCTTGATTTCTGTCTGCATCTGTAAAGATCCAGAATGAAGAGATTTAAAAAGTGCAAAATCGCTCCTATGTCATTATAAGGTCTTCTTTTCAAGACTGTTCAAGACAACTTTGACCTTCTAAGTTTTAGACAGATTAACTGAAGAAGATTTTTAAGTTCTAGATACCTTGAGGGCCATAGAACTTAAGAGCATATAGCCACCTGACCCATAAATCATGGAGGCCTCAACAGCTTTAGGGTAAACACTTTTTTCAGGAAACAGAACAATGGGAAGGATGAAAGAGATGAGCTAGTGTTTTCCAGAAACTACTTAAACCAGCTCAACAGTGAATAACAGGTATCTGCACTTGTCTTAGGGATGTAGAGATGGGCTTAGTGCTAAAGGAATATAACACTTCAAAGTAAAATGGCTCCTTCTGTACTGAACACAGAGAAACCTCTCCTTGCAAGTGCCATCAGGAATTCATAAGAACTTAAGACTTAGCTTAGACTTAACTAAGTTAGCTGAAGTTGTCTTCCATCAGTAAGAATCTCCTTCCTTTAATTGTGCTGATACCTTAAGTGCTGTATTATTCTTCAGTTGCCTGCTGTATTATGTGGCAAAGACTGTAGGTACATTTTCACCTGCTGGGTCATGGACACTGAGCGTCTCTGCTGTTGATTTCTGATTCTCTAATGGCCACAGGGCAGGATTATTGTATTTATCAGAGTAACTGCTGGGAAATGACAGGTTTACAGAGACAATCTTTGCTGCATGCGTGAGAGAGATACATTACAAAAATGTAGTGGACGTAGCGTAGGCAGTTATATGGTACTGAGGTGGGGGTGGCTTTCTTGTCCTCATGGAGTACCCCCTAGTCCTATTGTGAAGGGAAGTAATGCTTGTGAAACTGGTGTCTTTATATCAAACAGGTAAGAAGTCCTTTATTTCAGGCCTCTTCTTTGTCACACAGAATAGGTGCTGGTTAGATAATTAAATCCATTTTGGACTGAGGTGGGTCAACAGATGCAAAACTTAGCAGAGGTGGCAGTTCGTACTCTTTTCTTTTAAAAAACACATAAAACGTCCACTAAAGTCTTATTGTTCCCCTTACCTGGTTCTTATATCACAGAAAACACAAACATTCAGTACACAGGTAGTACACGCAGTACAGAATGAAGGAATATTTTAGCACTGTCTAGGGATGGTTACCCTCAGGCAACGTATCATCTTGTTGTCTGGCTAGTATTAAAAATTATATCAATTATTAAATATAAAAAGTTATATCAACATTTTCCTTCAATCCTTTCTGACTATTGTATGCTGATCTCAGAGTTCTGCCTCTAAGGCACATATGAAAGGTTTGAACTTGTACGGTCCAGCATTGCTTGAATCTTCTACTGCTTGAATCAGTGACCTGGTCTGGTCTTGTAGCCTAAGAAAAACGAAATTTTGCATAAGCACAAACAATTATAGGAGATCTTTGACCAATGATCAATGCCAAGTTGATTTTAGTAGAGATGGTCAAAAGTATGTGATAAATATGGTTTGTACGTGATAAATATACCACACAGAGATGTAAAAATAAAGGAGCTGTCCTATGTGCAAAGAATTCTGCCTTTGTTTGATTTGGGATTTGGGGATTTGGTTGTGTCTAATGGTTAAGCATCTACCTGTTGGACGAGTCTTCCTCAAGTAAATGAGTCAGCAATAAAAGGAAGAAGGTGTTTTGAAGATGTCCCAAAAAAACTCCAATTTACCAAAAGTAAGCTCTTAGTTATTGACACTACAAAATTTTTAAATTAATTTCAGTTGGAGTAGATTTCCCACTGTAGGCCTTCAAAAGCATCTAACATTTCTCCTACATCTAGGAAGGTAATTTATTTATTATTTATTAAAAATATTTATT
>VXBC01012565.1:111140-137623 GCA_013399945.1 Ploceus nigricollis | reverse complement strand
AAAAAACCTCCAACAAAACAAAACAAAAAAAACCACCTCAGGGGAATCCTGCAGCAGAGGAACAGTCCAGTTCAAGACATCACTCTTTAAAATGTTTATTAAAATCTGCCATATTGTTGCTGGTGCATCACTGTAACATGAGGAGTCAGATTCTGCTTTGGGAACTGCACAGACTTGAAAATCCAGAGCTGCTCATCAGAAAGTTCAGGGAAACTATGCTTGAGCATTTAGAGGTTTATGGAAAGTCACAAAAGCTACCAAGGTGTAACACAGATTAACTTTACCTCTCTAACCTATTGCATCAAGCCACAGGCCCACAGAAGAAGAAATATCTTCAACTCCAAACAAGCACACTCGCAAATGTGGGCTTAGAAATCTTCACACAAATAAATTCTGTAGTTCATTTGACTTCTTCCAGTCAGATTTACTACAAGATGGAAGCATTTCTTCTTCGCTCTTTAGTGTCAAGGTTCAAGCAGCATAGAAATTCTGTGGGATCCCTTTCACACCCAGGCCTGTTATCTGTTTTAAAAAATTTAAAATTGAAAGATAAAAGAAAGGAAACAGATAAATCTCCAACTGACTATAATGAAAACATTCAAACACTGTAGAAAAAATATCATAGCAACAGACTACTACGTGGAGGGTCCCCTGCTTCAAGAGGAGCCCAGAAGGAGCTCTCCTGGACTTCTCCCAAACTCTTTAAGATCACTAAGATTATCAAGCACTACTCAATAATTTTGCTAATTTAAATGTTATCTGTTGCCCTTGCATGTAGTCCTTATCTTCAAAACAACTCATAGTAATTTTTAACATGCTTTGCCCATGCAAGACAAACGTTAGTTTGGAAAACACCAAGTCCCTTGTGGAACTGGAGAACTCAAGAACAAAACCAAATAGACGCTTATTTAATCCTCCTGTGGGCTTCTAAACTGTGCTGCTTGAATATATCAGTTCTCAGCCATGAGATGATATCTGCTCTAAGCACTGCTTTCAACAGGAGTGTCCCCAATCCCAGAATAGATCTCCATCCCTCCTGTAACATGTCTTCATCCTGTGGCCAAACCAATAAAAGAGTTTGGTTTGGGTTGATGGCAATTGCTGAGTAAGAACTGCAATTTATTCTCCTGATGTGCTTTTTGCTAATGGAGTGAAAAAAAATGAAGAGAGAAACAAGTTTCAGCTTCAAGAGCCCCAGACAAAAATGTTTTTTAAAAAGTAGCAATCATGTTTTGTTGGAATCTGAAATGTAGGGAATTCTCAGAACTTTAAGCCTGTAAGCTGAAGCTTAGAATTAAACACAGAATTTGATTTGAGACCTTAGAAAAGGTTTCCAAGCTTAAGTGCTAGAAGTGAGAATGTGGATTTATAGTTTAAAGTAGAGACAATTAAGCTAAGTAGAGGAAAGTTTAGAGTTTTAGAGTACAGTATTATAAATTTATGTATCATGATTAGCTAAGAAAGCTTACACTGTAACATGAATCCATAAGATGAAATATTTAAAGATTAAATCAAAAACATAAATATCCTTGTTAACAGTGTTTTATTAGTTAATAAATCCTTAAAAGATCTTATAACTAAAAGTCTCATGACCTTCTAAACCATGTGGTGAAGATATGAGCCAAACTCACCCTTCCTACCTATATAGAAGATTAAAAAAATAAATCACGTCATCTAAAACAACTCAGAAATCCCATTTCTAACTCATTCAAAATTCCTTCAAATCCTCACAATTTTTAACAGACAAAAGAATCCTAAAAGTTTTCAGATTGAGATGCAAAATTTTGCCCTGGTAAATTTAAACATTTAATTTTTAAAGGAGAAATGTGTTCTGTAAGCATTTAGATTTCCTGGCACAATTAAAAACTGCGAAGTAAGAGAATGAAATTTCCAAAAGTTATTAAATTATAGTAAGAGATAAAAGCAATTCCTTGCAGTGTATTACAGAATACACTATCCATATGACAGATCCATACCCATTCACTGCCTTCAGAGCCTGACCAGGCAACTTTGGCCAACCCAGCTGTCAATACTATAACTTGTAATTTCTCCCAGTCTTCCTTCCAAGTGCATGAGCAGCTCTGCAAAAGCAGCTGGGCCTGGCTGGGGAACAAGCTATGCACCTGGAGCAGCTCATGAGGTGAGTGGGATGAGCAAGGGCAGCTGGGGCCACCTCACTTTCAGAACATGAGGCTTGGCAGGTCTGATGTACAGAAAGAAAGAAATAAAATCTGCTCACCTTGAAAATCTCTCCTGCATGAGGTTCCTTGGCTAAGGTGGCCTCGTCCAGTCCATCATATGCAGAAGTCACATACATTTCTGAGTAGTCTTTTCCACCAAAGCAGCAAGAGGTGATCCTTGGAGTAGGCAGCCTCACAGTTTGGATTCTTTTTCCTGGGAAGAATGTGCAATTGTTTTCTAATGTTCATTTTTTAGGAAGTATGTAATTATGAATGTACTGTCAGTACACATGGCACAGATGTGACATTTACTCAGAAGGCACCTCCCCTTCAGACAGAGACCATATCCTAAAGGACAGTTTGTGGGGAAATCAAATTATTTCATCTGCCTCATTTCTAACTATTTTTCAGGCTCTCCCCCGCATCTGTGAGGCTTCATTTCCTTTTCTCAAAACAAAGCAGTACTGTGTGTGAGGTCAGGAAGGGCAGGGGCATCTGGGATGTGATGGATGTTGTTCCTTAAAGCATTTTCCAGTTAAACATTTCAACCCTAAGAAATTTTATATGCAGTATTTTGTGGGGGTTTTTTGACAGTGGTATTATTAATAAGAGTCTGCAGTTCATCAGCCAACGATGGGAGCAGGGGTACCTGACGCTGGGAGGCAGCACAGGGAGCTGCATTCTTTACATGATCAGAGCCTCAGCCAGCAATGCTCTTGGCAACCCATGGGACAGAAATGGGCAATACTTTTCACCTTATCTCCCCTTCAAACCATTCCTCCTGCTGCCATTCCCCTCACATTTATACGCACAAACTGGTGGAGGCCTTACCTGTCTCTGGGTCGATGCGAATGACTCTGCCGCCATCAATACAGGCCACCCAGAGCTTCCCTTCCGCGTCTATGCACATCCCATCAGGCATTTGCTCCTCCTTTTCCAGATGGTACAAAAGCTTGGGGCAGGCTGCAGGAAGAGTTACAAAGCTGATGCTATGTGGGCTGCTACGCGTTCTGTATCAGATCCCAGTCTAACCTCTTCCATGATCTTGCAAACAGCTACGTTTGTTTTCTGTGAGAAAGACATGCTGCAAAATGTACATCACACCCGCGTTCTGCAGATGTGTTAAAAGCCTAATTCAGCCTGGCAGAGACAAGTCCCCAGCACAGCCATTTCAGTCTGGGATTGTACCAAATTAGTGTTCCTATTATTTTACCAAGAGAAGAGAACAAAATGCTCCTATCTCTCTTGTGAACCCACCTGCTGCCTGCCAGAACACAACTGCTGCAAGTGCAGTAACTTTTCCTGGACTTTCATTGGTCATGGCAGCCTGGATATGTCACATAAATAATTACCTGGGTTTAAACATTTGTGATAAGCAATCTCTCCTAGCTAAAGATCAAAAACTTTACTTTTTAGTGGCCAACCAAGCAACTAGTTTTGATTAAACCTGGACACCAACTCATGGTCAGGGATGCAGTGCAGATATGTTGGTGAGCATATCTGGTCCATGGAGCAGGGCCCATGGGTCACAGATCACCTGCTCTGACCCACCCAACACCTTCTGGTCATTACACTGCCTAAGAATAGACAGCTGTGAACATAAAGCCAAGCCTAGGAAGCTGAAACATGTTACTTTTTTATATTTGCAGGGGGAACTGTTGCATTATATCCTCTTTTGAAATCTTATATCCTAAAATCTGTAGAAAGAGATGTTCTCAACAAAATGAAATCTGAGTGAATGCAATTACTTTGTGTGATTTTCATCTATGATTACCCAAAGTCTGCACTCTTTAAAGTACAAAGGCAGTTCAGCCATTTAAATTCCTGTGGAGTATATCAGGCTGATACAGCATGAAAATATTTCAAAGAGTTTTGAAATTAGGTTAGATTCATTTTGCTTACACTTAAATTTACTTCCTTGCAGATAAAATAAAAAATGTTTATCCATAAAATGGATAGGAGGTTGGGAAACCTCCATCACAATGACAGCTTGATCCTCCGAATACCTTTCTGAGAAATACATACATGCACGTTCTCCACTTGTATTTATGGAGCTAGTACAATCAAAGTAATTCCAGCAGATGGCACTCAAGAATAAATACCATCCTAAAAGCTCTTTCTCATTCTGCAGTGTAAATGGCTTCTTCCCTGCAACTCTTTAAACAGGTCTAAGTATGAGCCATCTCTCCAGATGAAAGTAAGCTGAAAGACTGTCAAAAGTTTGCTCAGCAAATACACCTGGTGAGTAACTAAATTTGAGAAATATCACAGTCAGCCAGCTGACAAGTTGTAACCAAAAGATATGAGATCTGTCAAAAAAATCACTGCATCTCACAGGCCCAAGTCTTGCTGCAGACAGAGCAGTAGCACTACTTGTCAACAAATGTAAAAGCATGTGTACCAATCTTTCCAGTGTGCACATCATAGCTGAAGGCATGGACAGCATAGGACAGGCTGTCGATGTGAAAGAAGGTCCTGTGGTCCAGGGACCAATCCAGACCATTGGAGATGTCCAACTGGTCTAGCTGTTTTATTACTGAATGGTCAGGGAAGAGGGTATAGAGAGCTCCTTGCCGCCTCGCTCGGACCCCTGGTGCTGTCTCTTCAGCCATCGTACCTAAAATGGAAGAGGGAGCACTGGTGAGAAAGTAGAAGCTTGCTCCTCGTGTTTGATCAAAAACCTCTCTAAGTGTCACCAAGAGGTCCTAGGGAGAATCACAGGACTGTGATTTTTTTTCTTTTCTTCCTAACAAGAAAAGATTTTTAGGAAGAAATTTTTTCTGTGAGGGTGGTGACGCACAGGAACTGGCTGCCAAGAGAAGTTATGGATGCCCCATGCTTGGAAGTGTTCAAGGCCAGATTGGATGGAGCTTTGAGCAACCTGGTCTAGTGGAAGATGTCTCTGCCCATGGCAGGGAGGTTGGAACTAGATGGTCTTAAGGGTCCCTTCTAACCCAAACCATTCTATGATTCTACAATTCTGCAATCCTATGGTGAAAGGGACTAATAGGTTCTGTCAGATTGATGAGAAAGAGCAAAAGGAGCAGATCAGGGGCAGCTGCCTCCCACAGAGCAGATCCTGGCCAATGAAAGGATGTTTCTGCATTGCCATGAGGTTTCAGTCATAGACATCAAAGACCCAAAGGACTACCAGGACACGCCAGGGGGTTGAGATTTTGCTCACAGCAGAAGTTGAGATGCAGGCAGGCATCAATCATATGCTATTTTTGTTGTTGCTCTTTGTAGGCTATTTCATGATTTAAATGTCTGTGACCATTAAAATACAGGTGCACACCATGTGCCTGAGAGCATTGTTCAAACAATTCTTGAACTCTGTTGAGCTTTGTGCCATGACCGCTTCCCTGTGGAGCTTGTTCCAGTGCCTGACCACCCTGTGGGTGAAGACCTTTTACACAGTGTACAACCTAAACCTCCTTGCCTTCAGGAGGCTGAGGATCTCCCCCCGCATTCTTGTTTTTCACAGGCTAACCAAGAGAGACTGCATATAAAGGGTGCAAGCTGCAGCACATGTTCTGCTCTAGAGCATCCTTCTCTACATCTCCAGAAAAAATCCCACCTACATGAGCCCTTCACTGGCTTTTCCATGAAGGCAGTTGTTTGAAAAACACCATCCACCAAGTATGAGAGCTTTCCTGTCAGATGGCCCTTGTCAACAGCATCTGTCCTCATCTAGGTCAGAAGATGTAGAGTCCCCTGTCCTCCTCCACTGGGCAGTAACCAAGCAGAGCATTCACAAGACAGGGAATAAATAAAAATGCCTTATATAAAATACACTATAATTAGTTTCCCTTTGCTCCAGGGGAAATTTCTGCCAGGAACTTACCAGCAAAAAACCTCCCCTTTGGATCCACTTTCCCATCATTGAACCTGTTGTTGGGTTTATCCTGCTCGAGCTCGAGGATGGTGGTGACTGCCTGGGTGTCCCAGTCCAGGAAGGCAAACCTGGTCCCTAGGGCAATGACATAGCCCCCAGACTGCCGCAGAGCCACTGAGCCGACACGGGCATCTGTGGGTGAGAGAGAGCAGAAGATGAAGGGTAGCTCTGGGGCCATCACTCAGCCCTCACCGAGGGCATCTGGGCTTGACTGGGACATCCCTGGCTGGCAAAGGCTGAGCTGATGCTAAGATCCTTCTCCCTTGGGATTGTTAGCACATCTCACTGGCTCCCTGCTCCATGGATTTTTCCGCCTTCTAGGATGGCACAGCCATTAGGACTGTACCTTTTCCTCTGCAGGTCCCAAATGAAACACGCATTCCCATTTAGGTTTATCAGGGGCAACATGTGCACGGTCCTCTCTGTGCAGCTGGCTTAGGCCACACTGTGCTCAGCAACACATTGTGGGAAGACAGGGTATGTGGTGCCATGGAAAGTTAGAGAGACCACCGACCTGCAGGACTCCTACCAAGAGGGGTGGATGGGACAGACAGAGAAGAGTCCCAGGATGAAGCAGTGAGTACAGACTCTTACCCACAGACACGCTCTGCACCTCATTGGTGACTGGGCTCCAGCGGCAAACTTTCTGCGAGTTGATGTCTACGTAGACAAGTGCATTCTCCCTCTCTTCCCAGACTGGGCACTCTCCCATCCGGTTCTTCTCCTTCACAACAGACTCGATTTTGATGGAGGAAGACATGGTCTGAGGGGAAGTTAATAATGGGTGTAATTAAAAGCTCTTGCGTGAATTTTTTCACGCCTACAATATTGAAAAGCAGAGATTGTAAATAGCAAAGCACTCCAAATCCCACATAACAAAGTAATTTAGGAGGTTCTTATGATATTTCCATGGCTTCATGGCTGGAACTGAGCTTAAGGTGCCAAAGCTCCTCCTTACCAAAACTTTCCTAAACCACAGCTGCTGATGAGGCACCTGTCTCCAGGCACAGGAGTGCTGGGGCTATGGTCCTAAGCTGGAACCAAGCTGCTGTCTGGGGATCTGTGATCCTAAGGGTCCCCCAGACCACAAGGAGGGATCAGAAGGCAGCAGCGCCAATGAGTTGTGGATCAATCTTTTTGTGGAAAATCAAGGCTCTGCCTGATTAACACAGGTGCATTGACTTCCTCCACAGGAAGACATTTACACACCCACAGCACTGACTCCACTTCGCCACAGAGGCCACTGCACAACAAATGCCTGTTCCCACACCAAGGCAGTGAGAATATGCAAATACTGAGGAAGGCTCCTGCCTTTGAAATTCTACTGCTTTGTTTTCCCTCTAAGCATTTCCTCTTCATCAGGCCCCTCAGTGCCCCAGCTTCATCTCCAGCCCCTGCTGCACACTCCAAATTTTGCCCAATGCCAGGCTGTGGGGTGCAATTACCCCAGATGCTGCTTGGGGGGCCAAAGCCACCAGTGAAGCTCCCATTCCATATGCCTGCTTCTGCCAGAAGTTGTTCATGCCCTGGCTACCCCATCCCCATTGCAGCAGGGTGCTCGCAGGGACATCAGTCAATCAGTCACAGCTGGTTGACATCCACACATGGTGCACAACCCGTCAGTTTTGTGTCCTCTAAAACACGGATCCTGTGCCTGCCCTGACCTTGCTGTGGGTGGGAAGTGAGCAATTACCTCCACCATTCAGCTCTTACAAAAGAAGAGGCTCTTACTGCCTCAGTCACCCCTAATGGAGCCGCCTCCGCTGCTGCACCCACTGGCCTCCGCACATTTTTTCCACAGACTGGGAGATAATTCTTGGGAGGCAGCCAGTCTCTGACATAACATCAGTCCTAGGGATTACTGTCTTCAAGTGGGTATTGTTTCCTAGTAGGTGAGCTGGCGATAAGGTTTACAAATAATTAATTAGCATTAATGCACTTCAAAATACGTGGGAAGAGCCAGTCAATCACTGTGAGTGGAAATGCCAGGGCTGAGGGACATAGGATCTTTCCTGCAATGAGTCACAACACCAAGGTAAGTTTCAAACAACCCATCTATCAAATAGATCCTTCTCCCTTCCAAAATACAATGGCCACAAGAGGCTGGGCAGCAAGCTGTTCCATGCAGGCAAATCGCATCTAAAGAGTAAATGAAGATTCACAGCAAGATGCCAAGCTTTAACCTCCAGAAACCTGTTAAACAATGCTTGAGCTGGAGGAGTGAGTTTCTTGTGGGTTAAAGCTTTGTGTCATGTGGCTGCCATATGTGGGACCTAAGGCTTGGAGACACAATGCTGACTTTATTGTATCATGGTCTGGGAAGCACAGAGCTGTTCTCACCCCTGTGGGAAAACAAGAGTTCAGCAGCAGCCCGGCAGCAGTGCGGTTCCTGCAGAGGCAGAAAGCCTCCAGATCTGCAGCAACCAGTGTGCATTTGTCTTGTCAGCTGTTTCATTGACCCAACTGAGCCTTATTAAACCTTTCTTTTCCCGCCAGCTCCTGTTTCATTTACATCCCCCTTGTCCAACTTCTGCAACACCAAAACAGGGGCCTGGCAGATAAGCCGTGGTGAAATACGGATTCACAGACCCATCCCACATGCCACATGAGGAGCACACAATCACACCATTGCCAGCTGTTTCACAAGGCATAGGCAGGGGAAAAACCTTCCTGCTTGCACCAGCTGCCTGCTTCCCCCTCTCCTGCTCCCCCAGCGATGCTGCAGATGCTGCCCTGTCCCATGGGCCCTCAGTGCACACCCGCCTTCTCTGACTGCACATTCAGCCACAGCATCCTTCCCTTCTGCCAAAGAAATAACTCCTGGGTGTCACTCCAGCTGTGGAGGTTTCCATACTGGTGAATATTGTGGCTCAAATCGTCATCACCCCTCCATGTTTTTAAGAAGAGGGCAATTAGAAGGGAAGGTCTGTGTTTTGCTAGCTGAGGTTTCACTAATTTTTACAAGCAGCTGAAAATGGAGGCTTTTAACAGGAAGGACCATCCAATCCTAAGTGGCAGCACTGCCCTCCAAAACAGTCCTCACATGCTGGGAGAGACTCAGCCCTGGTCCTATCCAGTCCGTGTCCCTCTTCTGCTCAGTGCTCTGCTCATTTCCTGCCATGCCCTCCCTGCTGACACCCCATGGAACTCTACAGCAGTAACATTTCAGCAAATACAGCATCTCAGAAAGAAAAATGAGGAAATTACCCCCAAAAACCTGTTTCAAAATATCCCAGCATAATCAGTCCCCAGGCATCCTGCCACCTGGGCACCTTGATCTGTGGCACCTTGCACCCTGCTTGGTACAGCACTGACCCATCAGAGATGAGCATGCAAGGAAAGACGAGAAATTCCAAGCAAAAATCACCAAATACTTCTGTATTCTCCCAAAGCAAAATCCCTGCAGAAAAAATTATTGCATTCACCCTGCCTATATCCTCTTTCCAATATTTTGTTGGCTTTGTAGCCTCCTGCACAAGGGATGGACAGGTGTCACTGAAACATTTTCCAAGTTAAACTGTTAAACTGTTTAACTGGTAAAAGTTACCAAAACTTGGGAGACCATAAGAAAATTTTCCTGTAAGGAATAAAAAATGAATGTAAAACCATCCTATCTGATCTAGAAACTAAACCCTTTCTCTGGCAGCCATTTGAAAATAGCCTTTCTAGACCTCTGTCCTCAATCCTTTTCAAATCATCTGCACAGAAGTTGGTCATTTCAGTACCCCTAAAAAGATACAGGCAAAATACAAATGAATGACTGGCCTTAAAAGTTTTTTTGCTGTTTCCTTCCCTCTCTCCCTCCTGTGCAAACACACATAATTTCATTTTTAATGTCAAACTGAACCTTCAAATAAGCAGGCAGACAGCTAAGACTTTTAATGTACAGTCAAGCAACCGTTTGCATAAACCAAAGAATTTTAAGAACCCTTTCCCCCTCAGTCAAACAGCTGAATATCTTTACCAAGCTGGAGGACACCTATGCGAAACTCTGCAGTTCATCACACGAACGCACCTGCTGAGGAAAATATTGCAAGACCTGGCTTGGTGACTCTTTTCCAGCACTGGTCCAATGAAACTGGCTGCTGTTTTCAGCGACGGTTAAAAATGTGCACCCGTTGATGTTATCTGCACGGAGCAGGTAACCCTTTACATTTTGTATTCAGTCAGCAGTCACATGAATGATGAGGCAGGGACCAAAGCCTTTCTGAATGGTCTGGTTTGCAGTGCCAGCAGCAGGACATGTGATAGAGAAAAATCCTTGCTCAGTATTTTTCTTGTGTCAGGAGAGTGCGAGAGGGAAACTGAGGCGTTGCACCATTCAGTCGCCCCAAGGGCTAGCCCAGTCTTTCAAAATTTAGGGTGCTGAAAAGGGAAGGTTAATGAGAGATGCGAGGGAGGGTTTTGTAGTACTCTTGATAAGGAAAAAAATATTGTTGTGATTAAGGCTTATTATCATCTTTAAGACTTGGTTCCTACTCCCAGCTGTGCCACAACCTTCTTGTGTGTGAAGTCACAGGGCTCCTCACCTCGAGCATGCAAAGCCTGATCCCACTTTGGCAAAAAGCTCCAAGCTGCTGCCTGTAGAGCACACAGGGAAGGACTTTTACCAGGGAGTCTCAGCAATTGCCATGGATGCTGCAGGATGGCGATGTCTTGCCTGGCTTTTATTTTCTTCCTTCTTTGGCATTTGCCTTCTTTTTTTGTCTGTGGGAGGCACAGGTGGAAGATGCCAAGTGCCTTCTCCCACCCAGCCCTGCTCAGCAGAGGTAGGTGATGGCAGGGCCAGCAAGGTGGGACAAGGCAGGCTTGCTATGGGGACAGAGACCAAGCTGGGCAGTGAGCCAGAGCAACTACCAGAGTTTTGGTGGCAGGGCCACACTCAGCAAGGGCAGAAGCCACTTGGGAGAAATCGGCCCCAGTCCAGCATGCGGGAACAACGCATTTCTTTATTCATTAAAGACTTTAATGAACTTTGTAATTTGACGTTCAAATGATTCACAGGATGAACATGTTTCCCTGATAAGCAAGTAGACAAGACAGACATATTATCCTACCATAGTCACCATCAATCCACTTTCAGAGTTTAAAAAATTACAGCCCTAAGACACAGACAAATACAAACATTTCTAGGGAAAAAGCCAGTAATATTTCCAAGTCAAACTCCTTCCAAAATCACTGTATCAAAGACAAAATGATTCTAGGTGCCTTGAGGACCCTGCTGAGATTTCCTCGGCTTCCAATGACTCCATCTCATCTCAGCACAAACCCTCAGTCTCTGCTTGCTCTCAGAAAAATTATCATGTTACTCTCTGCTTTCTCTTTTACAAACTAGATGATAATTTCAAAGGGAGGTTCAATTAGAACAATATGCATGTTTTTCACAGCATTTTCAGCTGGAAGACATATTCAAAAGCAAAATTCTGGATTACGATAATTTTCACTGAAAATTAATTGTCATCTGAAAAAAAACCCTGAAAAATATAAGTTATCTTGTTTTCTGCAAAATATTTCCCAAAGCATTTCCTCTAAATGGATTTTGGAGGAGAAAACCATGTTTTCCACACAGCTTTTCACTTCTGGTGACTTGACTTCCCCACCACAGGCTGCAGCAATGTAAAACCAAGTGAGGCAGAGGGACGAAGAATTCACCTTCAACTGAAGGTGCTGCAACTGAAAACACTAAACATGCAGCTTTCTGGGTGAGCAGCTTGGATGCTGGACCATCGGTGGCACAGCAGGAAGGACAGCAGCTGGGAAAATTACACCAGAACACACCTCTCTAATTTATTTGCGTGGCTGCAAATGCTCTGGGGGTGCCCCTGCCACATTTAGCACCATCTCTTATTCCTACTCTGACCACTTCTAGGCTACCAACACAATTACCACATCTCCCACTCTGCCATCTCAACATCCCACGTCTGCCTTTCCAGAAGTCGGTCTTTAGGTCTCTTTAGGAGGAGACACATCTCAAAGTTTTTGTGGGTGTTGTTGATGAGTGGTGCAGCTCTGCAGTAGCAGGTGCATGTATTTGCTAGCCAGCCAGCTTTTCTTTTAATTGTTTCCACAACATAAAGAGTGGCATGCACTTTGCCATGCACTTTCTTTGTTTCTAATGTTGCTGGCTTGCAAAGCAGAAGTTTCTAGTGAAGTTGGCCAAAGGCAGCCACGCACCCCTGTACCCCTGGCTGACACCCAACCACTTGTCTCCTTCTGGTGTGGCTTCCTCTCTCCTTTCCCACTGCTTTGGTGTCCTCTGATGCAACTCTTGCCCACTTCTTTTTGTAGTCCCTCGTTTTTATCAACATAGAGTAGTCAGGAGAATATCAAGGCATTATCGCACCACATAATGTGGTTTTTAAATAATTGTACTTGTCTTCTGTTCCCCACAGGCATGTGCTCAGACAATAGCTCAGAATTTGTTCTTGTGGCTTTGCAAATATTTGGTAAGTCTATTGCTTCCTTTTTTTTCCCCATAACTCCCTAAAATATACTTGTGTTACTTATTCCCCTTAAGGGTCCATCCCATCATTCATTGCTCTAGAAACTCAACTTTGCTTGTTATTTGGTTGTCCAGATCTCTTAAAGTTTTCATGCATCTTTGCAGCTGTCTCCCTCTCGGAAGGAGAGCCCTCCCTCTAACAGGCAGAGTGAACAAAGACACAGGTATTAAAAACCCCAGGCAGATACAGGTACAGCTACTCACCTCAGCGATATCCCACTTGACAGTGTTGTCCAAAAGTGAAGCCAAAGCTTATCTTTTCGTGGCTTCGCCCTTTTGTAGGAAGGGCCTGGTCCCTCCCTTGTGCTCGAGATGGGAAGAACTGGAGCTCCCCAGGCAGTCAGTGCCGCCTGCTTTTATTTCAGCAGAGCTATTTTGCCAGCAAAGGATTACAAGAGCTTTCTCCAGCTTGGTTGGGAACGACTACGCTTCACCTATGACTATAGATTTTGGTCATGAGGGTGAAGAAACCCTTCAGGGCTCAGCAGCTGCTCCTTCTGATACAGCCTTTCCTGTCACCAGGTTCTTGCTCAACCCTAATTGAAATCAGTGCTGATCTTTGATCAAAGAGCGCCATTAATAAGCAAGGGATTAAACAAAAGTCAGGAAGCCTTCCTAATTGAGGGAACCGGCAACGGCTCAGCTCCAGTTTGCCAGATCCAGCACTCTGTCATGGGATTCAAGTCAAAATACGCCGGCAGCACCAGTTTGGGCTCCTCGCGGCTGGGGCGCGGGAAGCAGCTCCAGCCTCTGCACTGGAGGCTGCGCTGAGACGCGCTCCCAGGGCATTTCGGCAGCATTAAAAATGCAACTCTCTTGGCAGAGTTGGCTCTTCCTGCTCATGTGAAGCCCACGAAACCTGTGCAGCAAAGCCAAGTAGGTGCCTTTACTGAAGGAGGAGGTGGCATTCATTTGTAAAATGTCTGCAGTAGCTTATTTTACCTGCCTCTGCTCTCACACTCACAAAGCACAAAGAAACATCTTATTCAGACATTTGCCCAGTGCCACCCATGCACAGCATGGAGGAAGAGGGGCTCCAGCAGCCATGTCCTCCTCACTGTGTCTCATGGGTGCCTCCTGGCCAGCTCTGATAAACTAATCTTTGACCCAATTTTTCATGCCTGTACAAGCTATTGCTGTTACTTTTCTAATGCAGCAACAACACAAAAAAGATTGGCCTTTTTTTTTGTGTTGTGCTGGCAATCACCCTACTGCCAGCGTGGTAGTGTGAGGGTGAGCACCAGTACAAAACCTCAACAGCAATGGCAGAGGGAGCTTATCTGTGTTTATGCCCACTTATTTTCTGTTGCATCTCTGGATCTCCACTAGTGATCAACCACAGCAGCCCAACAGCGCAGTTCCAGAGCTGCAGGTATCACCAGGTTTCTGACTTCAGCGAGATCAGAGCCCTAAACTTGCCACATTCACCATCTCCCCCAACTCACGCTTTCTCAATACTGTGCCTTGAGTAGATTTTAGATTGTGCCTTTAGATTGCCTTGTAGCACAAAATAAATGAAGGATGTGGACACCCCAAAGAACAAGGCCCAGCTTCCTTCACTGCCTCATGCTCATCCACACTGAAGTCGGGTTGCTTGAATCTCCTTTTTTTTCCAGCTGCCAAGACAGACCCCTGAATGATTTAAAGAGGGGAAACAGTAATGTGCACAAAATAATCTTTGAACCCTTGGATCAAAGCAGCACCGAGGCCTTGGTGGGCAGCTGAGCCATCCACTGCACACTCGAGGGCACAGCCAACACAAGATGATCCATCAGAAACTAACTGCAACAAGCCTGCAGAAATGGGAAACCATTACGTCCTGATTCTTGGAGCTACCTGGAGAGAAAATGTACTGCCACAGGCTTGCTTTGCAGTCACTTGGTGGGTCACCCTCACACAGCAGGATGGGGACGCACAGCTATTCCACCTGCAGATGGAGGTGCACTAACATGGAAACATGTAACATTCCAAGAGCAAAAATCTGCAGTTTAAAATCCAACTGAGATACATCACAGTTGTTGCAGCACATACAGGCCTGAAGTTAAAAAAAAAAATGCAATCCAGTGAGTAAGTTTTCATTCACAACAGGTGGTGTGAAGAAATTGCTACAGATCCTCCCTTTCCTTCACATTTGTAAAAGCAGTGGATTTTTGGGCATGTGGGCCTGCCTTGCCTCTCTGTACTCTGGGGGAGGTTGGTTCTGGAGGAGGTATGTGCAGGTTGTGCTTTATGCACAAACTGCCAAGAATGCCCAATGTTTTCCCATCATTGTGGATGTCCCCAGAACAGGCCAAGATCTTCAAAGGATAGAAAAGGATATGGTTCTTGACTCCAAAATTTTGGGTTTATATTTAACAAAATGAGCAACATGGCAACAGGCACTGGGGAGAGATCGTGATAAGCTCCAGCCACAGTTAATTTAAGCACAGCCACAGCTGAGGCCTGTTAGAAGGAAGCTGCAGATGCAGTGAGAGGTATTAATGTTTCAGTTGTTGAGAACATCATAGGACAAACAAAGTTACCGTTACAACAGTGGTAAGACCACCAAAGAGCATTTTATGAGGAACTTCAAAAATATGTAAAAGAGACAGTACAACTAGTTTAATCAGTAAGACAATATAGCGTAAGTTGCAAATCACACAGAAGAATACTCAATAAAAATATATTAAAATATTATTTAATCATAAAATAGAATTACAACAGTAGCTTATTAGAATGAGAATCTTTTTAGCAAAACAGAAAAAGTACCATCATATATTTAAAGTTTAAAGGGAGAAAAAAGATCAGTTTTAAAACATTCCATGTATTTCAGTAGTTTTTCATCCTTTCCTGATGAAATATTATAATGGTGTTATGGTTTCCAAGCAAAAGATGCTGAACACCAGAATAAGACCTTTAGACTTGTCTTGCTTACATCAGCCCTCTCTAATCCATTCTGAAGAGTGTATTCAACCTGCAAACGGATACGGTGGAACTCCTTTCACCCCCAGTCCTGTTATCTGTTAAAACACAGAGGAAAAAAAAATTAAAGCAATAATTCACCATTATTAGACACTTGGTTTCCTTACACAACTAGACATGCTTTAATTTAGAAAAGGACTGTGTCCTCCAATTTGACATCTACTATATTTTGCACACATCAGCTCATCACAGACTGGAATTTCAATGCATGCTCTTTCTCTAAAGCTCAGTAATCACAGGCCAGAGTCCATTCCCCAAAAGCCTCTTCTCTTAGATACTGCTAAGCCTTAATTCTGCAGTTCACAATGTAACCTTCGGCATGCACACACAAAGAACAGGGCTTTAAAACAAATCCCAGTGGAACAATTTTTTAAAGAGATAACTTCGTGATAATTAACTAGAAAGTAAATAAAAGCAGATGCTTTTATCTGCCACTGATTTAGACATGTAAGTATTTACCCATCCTTTCCATAAATAGAAAATGCAAACAGTGTTGGGAAAGGGAGAAGTACAAAGATATGATTGCATAGAAAATTTGCACTATCAACATTGATATGAAGTTTAAACCCTGAAGTATCTTCAAATCTCTAAATGCGTTTAACTTTCTGCAACAGGAACAAAAAATACAAACAACAGCTTAACATATATGACCAGTGTTCTAATAACTGTCTTTTCCCAGCTTCCCACCACTGCCAACTGGAGTTTTGCTACCTGAAAAAATCAGGAGTGAAACAATGGCCTTCTAAAATGAAAGGAGAAAGTATTATTCACCTTGAAAATCCCACCAGCCTGCGGTTGCTGTGAAAGCCACTCTTTATCCATTCCATCACTTGCAGAAGTCACAAACATTTCTGAATAATCCTTTCCTCCAAAACAGCAGGAAGTTGTTTTGTCTACGGGAAGTTTCACAGTCTGGAGTCTTTTTCCTGGAGGAAAACATGCATGATGTTTCCTGTTTGTCTACTTAGAGCAAGAAATTTAAACAAATTATCGCAAATAACCATTGTAGAGCCAAACATACTGCAAAAGTAGGAACCAGGGCTGGGGGAGGTCCCATCCTGACTGATGAGCACCACGACAGGGAGAAACCAGACTTCTGTGAACCCTGTTGTTGATGATGTATCATTTGACAAGTTTCAGTTTCAGGTATCACCAACAAATCCCACTTCAATCCCAGCTTGTCCTCTAATTAAATGCTAACATCCACAGCACAAATACGTATCTGAGCTCATCATCTAGGCTGTCCATGGAGCCAATGGAAATGGGATAGAATTCCTCTCTAAAACAGGTCACATGAATCATGCTCTAGACCTGCTGACTTTTCTACTTTTAACTACAAAGGCAGCCTGGAGCGAGCAGACCTTGTGCAGCGTACGGAGGCGTACCTCCTGCTACACCTCTACTGCCTGCGGTTAAGGAAGATTAATTCCTAGAAGTTTTTCCTGAAATTTCAGCAGTCTTTCAAATCAAGCTTGCATAAAATAGGGATCATGGGACATGCCTGATGTTTATAAAAAACTAGCCCTACCATAAATAACACTACGCATTCATTATGCCAACAAATAACAATGGTCTTAATGATGGTAGTGAACAGATTGCCTCTAGCCCTAACCAGAAGGCTGAAAATCTTGCAGCAGATTTTTCCAAAATTTCTGCTAATCCTGGGCAATAATAGCCTATTCCCATTATGCCTATCTTATGTACCTACAAGTGAATTTCTCTTTCTAGAAATATGCTAAAGCACATGAATTTCCTTACAAAATGTGTAACTTCTCTGTCCTCCCAATTGCATGCATAAAGGGCCTGGTCCCCTTACAGCAACTAACTTTAGTGATCTGTTGAAATAGCAAGAAAGTAACTTTGGTGCTGGGAACCCTAGAAATTGACTGACACCAAGTCTGGGAGAAGATGAGTGGGAAGGGCATTCAAAAGGAAAAAACATGGACTGTAGGAAAAGAGGCATGAACCCCAAAGACAAGGGGATAGACCCTGGTTGCAGCTGTAGAGTGCTCTCAGTGGATAACAGCCTGGAAGATATCATTTACAAAGCTCTGAGGTGTCTCCCTGGAGTTTCAAGAAAATCTGCACCTGGATGCTCTACAATCTATCCAAAGTATTACTCTGTACTTGGTCTCTATAGAAGAGACAAATACAGCAAATCTTTTTGATGCTATAAAAGTCAAAGAATATTGAAAACAATCATTAGGAAGAACTATTTCTTATAGTTATATAAGAAATACATATATTTCTTATATTTATAAATAAAAAATATTTAATTGCAGTTTAGATTGGACATTAGGAAAAATTTCTTCACTGAAAGGGTTGTCAAGCATTGGAACAGGCTGTCCAGGGAAGTGGTGGGATCATCATCCCTGAAAGTATTTAAAAAACCATGTAGATGTGGTACTTAAAGACATGGTTTAGGGGTGGACTTGGCAATGCTGGTTGATGCTTTGACTTGATGACTTTGGAGGTCTTTTCCAGCCTTAATGGTTCTAGGATTCCAATTTAAAGAATAAAACTAGCAGGTCACTAAGTGACCAGAAGACTTGGTAACACGTAAGTTAGACATTCCTTGAGTCCTTTGCAAACCCCATGGGATCAGCCATCAGCCTTTCCCTGTAGCATATCCTCAATCTAAAGGCAGCAGCCATCTCTGCTAAAGAAACCTAGACCTGAAAAGCTGTTTCACCCTGAGCCTCAAAACCTTCACTTAGGAAAGATGCCAAACAAACAAGTCTCCTTGTCCCATTGCCCTAAATACAAAGTCCAGGCTTTGTTATCATTGAAATCTGAAAATCCCTCACCTGCTTTAGATGAGTTCTTTATTGGTGGATATATCTGCAACTGGCTGACAGCCATTCAAGCCACACTTAATGGCTATTTTGTATTAAAAGAGGCTTTCATAGAATTCTCTTCAAACCTGACTGGGTTATCTCCCTAAATAATAACAATTCATTCAGAATTCAGCAAATTACAGATTGTAGATATTATTTCAAAATGATAGCATTAGAGGGCAGGTAAGCATGAGATATTCACAAAAAGGTGGCTCTTTTTGACATGGACGCTTACCCTGTGAAACTTCACAACACTGTTCTCTGCAGGTGCCATGACATGGGTGAGGGGGAGACAGAACAGGTTCATGAAAGAGAAGTACACTGAGCAATGTACTACCAACACATCAGTACCTCATTCATCTGTGAGCATAGTTAAAGACTGGGAGTGCATTAGGGATATGTACTCTGCCATCAATATTCTTGCTATCCCTACACATCTGCTTATGGAGACTATTCCTTCTAGCTTTCCCATTTAAAAAAAACTCCAAAAGGGAGAAGGAAAAGGAAAATAAGCAAAAAAAGAAAGGGAAAAAAAAAAAAGGTCAGGGAGAAAAAAAAAAAGCCAGGCAGGAAAAAGGTAGAAACAGTGAACCAGAGAGGAAAAATTATTGACTCTACTACCCCAGGAGGGTATTCAGAGGGCTGGTGGATGTCACCATGGAGTGCTCTGCCCATCAGAGTGAGAGGATGTGGGTCCAGAAACAAGTCCCAGCATTGCTGGCATCTCCCAACTGGAGCTTCCTTCTCCTAGGGCAGGGGTGCAGACTCTGCAGAACTGGAGAAGTCCTACAGGTTGGCAAGACTTTGGATGGGTACAGATCAAAAGGTGAGGGGGAAAGCACAGCCTGAGCCTCAAGTAGAGGTTTCCAGCAGAGTCAGAAGCAAGGCTGGTGCACGTGTGCCAGGGTCTGCTGCACGCTGCACACAAGGCACTGGCGTCCCTGAATCCGCAGTCCCACAAAACCCCAAGCCTTCTGCTCGGCTCCAGATGCATCACAGTGCAGTTGCTCTTCCACTACATGATGCAAACTTGTGCTGTCTGGGATCTGACAAAATCATGCTCCCATTCTCACCCAACAGCCCCTTGCAGCCAGTGCGGTTCAGTTCCCTTAAGTGCTTTACATGTCTTTTCTACTCAGAGTAAATCATCCCTGGCACATCACTAGAGTCCAAACCGGAGCAGCAATGAACAACAGACTTAGACAATGGGCACACCCAAGACATTGCTGTGGGAATGACAAAATGCTGTGGAATTCATGAAACATTTTTTAATTATTTCATTGCAAAATTGATCGTGCAAGTAACTTCCAACAATAAAAAAGATGTTGCTGGCATCAGTGTCCCGTGGGACTTGTAATAAAATCCAGCAGGCTGCCCAAAATAATACACTAAGCTGAAGAAACAAGACTCAAAAATGGCTTAAGTCATCTTTCCCATTTATCAATGAGATAAACACTGGTCTTAATTTTGGAGGATGCTAACCCAAAAAATTCACAAGCAGAATGATGGTCTCCTTAGCGACTTTATCTTTTCCAACACAACAGATGCTGGGAACAAAGGAGACGTATTTACAAAGGTAATTTTTGAGAGCAGGGACATAAAATTGTTTGAAATTATAATAAAAAAGCAAAAGAAAAAGAAAAAACCCCACAGTTTTTAAAAAAGAGCAGATATACCATTTCTGCAAGGTGAAAAAACCCCACTCCTCACTCTTTGTTTTTATTTCTTCTTTTAGTTTGTTTTGTTTTGTTTGACACAAAATTCCAGTCCATCTTTTGCAAGGACTTACCTGTCTCAGGGTCAAGGCGAATCACTCTCCCACCATCATAACAAGCCACCCAGAGTTTGCCTTCTGTGTCAATGCACATCCCATCAGGAATGCTCTCCTCTTTTTCCAGTTTGTATATACTCCTACGGTTGCCTGCAGCGTAGAAAAACCACAGAACTGAGTGAGATAGTTGTTAAAATTTTTATCAGTCACAGCCCAGCAGAGTTATTTGTACTATTATTTTCAAAACCTGTGCTGAGGCCCTGAGTTTTTTTCCCATGAAAGAAATAGATTGTGTCTGCTGCCCTGTTTGTTTCCCAAGACAGTTGTTTCTCGGCATGAAAGCTTGTGGATCAGTTTCTATCCATTGAAAGTACAATCCTTCTTTCTGGCATTCATTTCTAGTGCACCACTCGTGTTCCCTACTTAAAATATTAAATGAATAACTGAATAAATTAATGTTAGATATATTCATAAAATTAATTACTTGTTTTAAAAGCAGTTTGAATCATTTCAAGTATGGGTTGCTCCAGCTGGAGACTTTTCAAACAGTTTGCTGGAACGTGCCAATAATCACTGTTTCAACACAAAACTGACCTTCAGATCTATAAACTGAGAGCTTACATAAACACAGAGTTGGGGGGGGGGGATAAAGCATCAATTTCAAAGGCATACTATCGACCAAAAAACAAACAACTCTATCTGAACTTTTATCCACTATTATTAAAGAAAATTAAACCCAACTTTCCAACATTGTTTATTTTATGCTCTGACAACTTCAATGTTTCTCATATGCAGCAATATTTTTAATGAGTTTCCTTTTTGCTGCTGGGGATTGTCAGACTGCCCACAGAAAGAACAAGCGAGAACGAGTGAGAGAGACAAGTACCCTATTTCCTAGGGAAAAATTCAGTTCTAAGTAATAGCAGAGAGACATTAGGACAAGGTGCTACACCCAAAATTACTTTAAATTCAGAGTTTTAAAACTAATCATCAAATTGGCTGGGTTCTTTTGAAGCAAAATACTGCAGCCTGTGTACTCAAAAGCAAATTTCTAGTCCAAGTCACTGGAATTTTTCTTTTGCCCAAGCTTGTAGAAGCCCTTAAGGCTTTGTTTTGTTTTAAATTAATGAAGGAAGCTTTGAGTTACTGCTACCGTTGTTGCCTTGTTCTTTCTGCAGAATCTTCCTTTAGTAGCTTGTATTTTAAAAAACAAAACAGGGTGAAGAGTGAAAAAATATCTAGAGAAGCTGGCAGAGGTTTTGTGCAAGACTACAAGCTTGCTGTCACTTTGTCTGTGCTGCCAGTAACAAGAAACATGCAGCCACAGGAAGAGACAGATGAGATACACTTTGTCCTTTTTACTGCAAGATCAGATATGCCTTGTGTTTAATAACAGTAGTACAGATTACTACTCAAACTGCCAATTTAAATACTTTATAGTATTACCAAACGACCCTGACTGGTTTGAGCCAGGAGCCTACGCAGGCGCAGACAGAGGTTAATATGGCTTTTGTTCATCCCCCAAAGCTCTGATCATCTCTGTGTAGAACCAGAGCAGAAACAATCACAATCTTTAGGCACAAGCAATTATTTTAGAATACAACCATTCATACCAATTTTTCCAGTTTGGAGGTCATAATCAAAGGCATCCACTGAGTAGGACAAGCTGTCAATGTAAAAGAAGGTTCTGTGATCCAGCGACCAGTCCAGTCCATTAGAAATGTCCACCTGGTCAAAGTGTTTCACCACTGAGAGGTCGGGGAAGAGCGTGTACAGAGAGCCCTGGCGTCTCTCCAGCACAGCGGGACGAATCTCCTCTGCCATTGTACCTGTGCAGAGGCAAAGGGGAAAAAGCAGGTTCACAGCAAATGGACTCTTCTCCAGGTTTGGGGGCAGCCTCTCACTACGATGGTGATCACACTGCCAGCGTAGAAGGGGGGGCTTCTGAAATTTGAGGAAGAAACTGAGTTAAAAGCAAAAGAAAAAGGCGGACTTCCAAAGTGCTTGCTTTTAGCAGAAGGTGGCAAAACACAGCCTTTGTTCTTTTGTTGAACCTTTCTGCAGTAGAAATGGTGTGTGGCGTGATTCCTGCAAAATGTTTTATTCAGTCATTCATATACTAAGACAGGTGTGGCCAGCATTTAACCTACAATAAATCTTAATGCCTTGTAGAGCTGAGAGAGTGGAAAAAAATTACCTCCTCCCTCAGAATGAGTCTTACACTAAAGCCTCTTTTAAAGCAAATCTCATTTTTACACGTTGAAGTAGCCAGCTGAGACTGGCTCTTGAGAGGCTGGGTAAATGCAGGTTAAGGTAGGTCTCGGGACTGAATGACACAGCAGAAGCACAGAATGGTGTTTTAAAAATCAGGAGGACAGCATCACAGCTGAGGCTGGAGGGCACCTCTGGACATCATCCAGGATCACCCCCTGCTCAGAGCAGGGTCAGACACCACAGGCTCTTCCCACCAGTGTTGGGTGTTGAAGATCTCCATGGATGAAGACTCCACACTCTCTCTGGACAACCTGTTCCACTGTCTGGTCATCCTCAGTAAAAGAGTTTTCTTACGTTCATACAGAATTGGTTGAGTTTCAGTTTGTGCCCACTCCTTCTGGTCTTTCAGTGGGCATCACTGAGCAGAGCCTGGCCTCCATCTCTTTTACTTCCTCCTCAGTCAGGTACTTATACATACAGGTGGGATCCCCTGGGCCTTCTCATCTCCAGGATGAATAGTCTCTTAGTTTTTAGAAATAATATTCTGAGTTACAAAGAACAAACCACACAATATAATAAATTTCCCACTGGAAAAGTATTTTCTATTGGCACCCTTCCAGTATTCAAAACAAGCAGCTGACAGGAAAAGAGGCAAGGCCAGAATCTTAAACCAGGCAGGCTCTGAGTAGTCAGCCTCTTTTTAACAAAATAGTCCAGATTAGATAGCGCCCAGGTGATATAAACAAATTTGTAAATGGATTTAAGCTCTGTTTGAAGAAAACAAAAAAAATCCCCACCATTTAACTATGAAAGAAAACTTGCTGCATCTACAACTGATCACTGCATCTTATCACCAAAACCCAGCAAGCACCACAGGGAAGAAAGAGACTGCAGCATACCTGCAAAATACCTCCCTGCAGGATCCACCTTCCCATCATTGAATCGGGTATTTGCTTTATCCTTGTCCACTTGAGTAATGGTGGTTACCAGCTCCTCTTTCCATTCCAAAGCAGCAAATCTGGTTCCTAGGGTGATGACATAACCCCCAGACTTCCGGAGAGCCACGGAGCTCACAGGAGCATCTGGAAACGGGGTGAAATTGAAAAGTGAGATGTGCTATGAAGAAACATTTCTTCCCTGCCCACTATAGACATGCCAACTGAACTCAGCAAAACCACAGGCAAGAGAAACAACCTACTTTTCTACCAACAAAACTGATGTTTAAATACATAGAAACAGATTATGTGATGTGAACTTGAGTATTACCACTGCTACCAGGAGCTATAATCATTACCAGCACCTAGTTGTGCAAGGTGCTTTATTGAAAAAAGCATAAAAAGGGGGACAGGAACACACGCTTTTTACAGTAGCTTACTCTGTGGGTTCTCCTCTCTCCAAGGGAAAAATCAATTGCCACAAGAGCTCTAGAGGAACTGTGTGTATTTAGCACAGCTCCTGTGTAAATGAGCCGTGAAGTGATGGAGGCAGAGTATCTCTGCACTGGGACAGGTCACACTGGGCAGGAGAGACACCCCCTCCATACCACACTCTGCTGTGCTGCTCAAACAAACCTCCAGCAGCACTAAAAACACACCAAGGAGTGGCAGAGCTTCCCAAGAGCTAAAACAAAACAGAAAACTAGTAAATGCTCCATGATTAGTTTACACTCGCTTGAGCTATTACACATAAAACCTCAATTACAAGTTATTATAAAGGAATTAGTTAAAAAAAACAGTGAGTGCGAAGACAGTATTTCTGTAAAAGCCTACCATCAGATGCAATCTAAGGAATAATAACTTAGGCAGAGCAACCAAGCCTGGCATAGTATTTTCTATAAATGGGACTAATCACTAATTTTGTAATTTAAAACTGAAACATTTCTTGTATTTATAGCTTTGCAGGGGTATAATTAGGTAATACTTTCATGAACACTTATAACCACCACCAGCCACTACTGGATGACAAGAGGAACTGCTCCTTTCCAGCTGTTTGCTCATGGCTCAGGATGTCCCTTCCCTTTGGAGCCCTGGCAGCAGTACCACCATGACAGGAATCCGAATGCTATTTGCTCCCAGCACTGGAGATGAACACCTGACTGCAAGCTCAGCTCTAGCAGCTGAGGCTGCTGGTGGTGTGGGCTCACCTATACTGGGGGTGCCACTCCTTCTTCCCATGCCAGCACAGAGGGCAGCAGCATCCCCTCAGCCGTGTCTGGCACCTACCACTTGTAGTAATTTTGCTGGTCTTTGAATTGCTAGTAACCACACTAATAAAAGTAGTTTTCTGCCTGTATCAGCAGCAGGAGCTTTCCTAGCAGAGCATGGGATTGCAAGTCTACTTTTGCTCTCCCAGGAAAACACCTGGGACCACGGCTTAGCGGAGTCCTTCCTCCTGGGCAGCACCCAGGGTGTTCCTCCCACCCTGGGGAGAGCAGCCCCCAAGCACAGCTGTCCACTGGAGGTGTTGGACATCCAGGTGCCCCTACAGCCACAAGAACAGCTCCTTCCTGACAAATCACCCCAGAGGAAAGGCGTGCATGAGGACACAGCCACCCTACTGTTCACTGCACAAACCCAGCGCAAGGAGTGCCTCAGCCCATGCGCCCAGCTCAGTCTGCTGGGACCCCGGAGGGCTTTGTCGAAGCAGCATCTGCAGGAACTGATTGATTTGCAGCATCATCTTGCACCCAAGAGAAAATTGACCATAAAGTCTCCCCTCCATGCCCAGTTATGCAGCTATGGTGTTCCCCCTGTAAAGTTATAAAGGGCATTTGAAGTTGCTTCTAAGCATGGGGTTGTTGCAACTCTCTTACTAAAAGCTTTAATAGTGGATAAGTTCTCTTAGTTTCCACTTTGGAAGCCCGCTGCTATAATCTCATGGCATTCTTTGGTTGTTTGGGGGTTGCTTTTTTTCTTTTAGTCGTGGCATTCCCAAAGACACAGCTATTAATCATAACTATTCTATTACTAAAGAGAGGAAACAATTTAAAAAAAAAGAAAAACAGGAGCTACTTCAGCTGCTCTCCCTTCCACATCTCCAAAGAGGCCACAAGTAAAAGACTACACTTTTGAGAGTAGATCCATCTAGGGGAAAGGCAGGGAGAAGCACACTCCCTCAGCTAAGCCAAGAGGAAGTAAGTTTGGGAAGCAACACTTCCAAAATCACTATCAGGCCTTCTCTCATCTTGAAATTGGCAACTACAGTAATCTGAAAGACAGATAAGCCCAGATCAGTTTCTAGTGAATAATGCAAACAGCTAATAGGTAGGCAAAATTGATTTTCACCAAGTGTTATTGAACATGAGAAAATAATAAATTGTACTGAAAGCATTTAAGGAGCTGTCTCCTAACACAAATATTTATCACATCCAGCAATAAATCTGCAATCCTTTCTTAATGTGAGTTAGCACATCTCTTCCTTTCTGGAAAAAATACTTGAACCACTGAGACTCTAGCTGCTGACACCACTACCTTAAAAAAGTATCAACTTCTTAAAGCATTATTGGAAATCGTCTTTCAATACAGAAAATGTTATGAGCATTGATCATTCACATCAGAACTACTACAGACACCAACAGAAGAACTTTATGTCTGAGACAAAGTACGAATAAAAGAGAGAGAGAGCTGAGGACAACTTACAGGGAAAAGAAATAGATCAAACATAACCCAGTACTAAAAAATCATAAGGAAAGTCCCCAGGACTAGGTCCAGTCTGTATCTAATGTCTCCCAGTGTGCTGGCGACGGAAGAAACCCAGGCTGCAGGGAAAGGTCTCCAAATCGGAGCACCGTGCAGCTGCCGGGGGACACAGCCCGAGTCCCAGCACACAGCACCTGCACACAGAGGAGGGTTTTCCAGCGGCTCCTTACCCACGGGAATGGCCTGTGCTTGCCTGGTGACCGGGCTCCAGCGGCACACCTTCCTACCCGTGATGTCCACGAACAGCAGCGCGCCCTCCTTCTCGTCCCACACGGGCGACTCCCCGATCCTGCAGCCCTCCTTGGCCACGCACTCGATGCTGACAGATGACATGGCCTGCGGAGGGAATCGTCACCGCCTGTTACCCCCCGGCCCCGCCACGGCCTGCGGGGAGGGAGCAACGAAAGGGAACGGGGGAGGAAAAA
>VXBC01012565.1:16447-111104 GCA_013399945.1 Ploceus nigricollis | reverse complement strand
AAGAGGGGGAATAATAAAGGAGAGGAGAAAAATTAAATCGGGGTGCGGGCGGGCGCAGGGAGGCAAAGGCCGCTCCGCCGCGGGCCCGCCCCCGCATGCCCGGCTGCTGGGGCGCAGCGTGTGTGCCGCCGTGTCGTGCACACACAGGCGTGTGCCTGTACCTCCCTACCTGCCTGTGAACACGGGAGAGAAGAGCAGCAATAATAAATATCAATAACTAATAATAACAACGAAGCGCGCCCCCCAGCACGCCCCGACCGCACCTACTCCCAGCGCGCAGGAGAGCTCCTGCCGCCGCTCTTATAGCGGGCCTGGAGACGGGAAGCGGCCGCGCCTTGGGTACCCCGGGCAGGGGCGGGCCCCCCGCCCGGCCGGGCTGGCCTGCCGGGCCCTTCGGGATCCTTCTCGCCGTGCAGAGCCAGCGCCAGGAGCCAGCGGAGGCGGCTGTCCAAGCGGCAGCGGCTCGGCACCCCCCTTCCAAGAGCTGCAGGGAGGGAAAAGAGGGAGAAGAGCTTTCTTTCCCACTACGGTGGCCAAGTTTCTCAGCCCCCGGAGAGGCCGATTCCCGAAAGGTCTGGTTTCTCCCTGCCTTCTTGCTCTGGTGTAGGTGGCCACAGAGACTTGGCCCTGACTTGCAGCACTCGGGATCCTTCACAGCTCCAGCAGCAGCACCTTGGTTATCCAGATATCCTGGGCCTTCAGCGTGCCCTGTCCTCTTTTACTCCCCGTGCTGTTTAGTCTCAAAAACTTCCAAAGGCACAAAGCAAACAGCTGGCAACAAAATTTGCAGATACGGTTGTCTCTTGCGCCTGCTTATCTCTGTGCTATGGCCACTACAGTGCCCAGGCCTCAAGTCTCAAAGCAGTGGGTCCTTTTTTTATCCCAGGTCTCCTCTTCAGCATCCCATGACATTGCCTTTTGACTTGGAGTTGGTGATCCCCACAGGGAGCACCAGTGACATCAAGTGACTCAGTCCCAATGCTCTGAGCCATGTGTGTCTCCACCTGGAAACTCAGGAGCACAAGGCAGGTATGGGCTGGCTTGCTGCTGTGTCCCCACAAACCAGAATTAATTCAGCTGCTCCAAAGCTCATCTCTTCCCCATCCAGACTCTGGTTTCCAGCTGGCTTATGTAGCAGCCCCACTATTCAAGGGGCACTGCACACCAGTGATCGCATAGCACCCAGCAGGGCCTTTTAGGAGGTAGTCCCCACACAGCTCCTCTTAAGAGATTTTATCCTCCTCTTGGCAATTATCTCCTGCTGAATATTTTTATCTGGTTGCCTTTATTCATAAAGCAGGTGGTCACAGCCTGGGCTTCACTTGCTAACAGTTATTTCTATTAGTGGTATCTTTGGAAAGTTCATGGGCTACATGACCTTACCAACATGTGTTTCGTGTAGGCTTCTTCTGATGGAGTACTGATGTGATATTCATTAACTTATTGGCGCCTTATCTGAGCAGTTAGACTTCTATTTTATAGGTTTCCATGGTATTCCTTCACTGCTTAGCATTGAATTAATTTCTCTTTCTGCCCTACATGTACAACAAATAGCAGGATTTCATCTCAGACCTGAGGCAAGCAAATTATTAGCAACAAACAACACAGAGAAACATCCAGAAAAGAAGTGCCACATCTCTCTCCTTTTTTCCATATACTTCACAACATGGAAAGAAGATTCAGAAATAAAAAAAACCAAAAAACCAAAAAAACACAACACCATGCAAAGAATAAAAGAATTCATTAAGTACAATGAAGAACAATTATTGCTTTTTACAAAGCTTAGCCACATTTACTGCTCTCCCATTGTTTTTGCACACTACAAGGCCTTTGGGATACAATGCAAGAGCTTACTGAATCCAGCAGCAACAGGAGATACACCCTCAACTCACCTCAGCAGTCTCTCTGTTCCTTGCTGACTTAAGCATTTGCCAGCATGGTTTGGAGGCATCAAAACAAGCTGTGTGCTGGCACACACCTTGGGAGAAAATTAACAGCTTCTCTAAGCACTGGGTTACAATACAAACTCTGTGCCACGTATTTGGAGCTTGGATTTCTAGTTACATGGGATGGCAGCCCTGCTTTGTCTTCTCTGTAATGGCCAATCCAAGCTTGTTGAAAGGTAGAGCAGGGAGGAAATGGTGGGGTGCCTTCACAGAGAGCATCAGATGAAGTTTTCTGCCAGTACAAGTTCACTGTCGGATAGAAGGGCACAGAAGAGGTGGCTGTCAAAGACTGTACTACCTTGTGACTTCCCACTGGGAATTTCCCACTGTTGCATTGCAGCCACAGAGGCTACTCTGAGGCCAAATCTGACTGATAGGGAGCTAACACAACACCTCTGTGGCTTCCACAGGACATGCTGGTAGCTTAGCATTTATTCCACACGGCAGGAGGGAGCAGGGAAGTGGAATTCTTACTTATCTACAACCATGAAGAACACAAAGAAGAGATCTGTGATGTGGGAGGCCTTGTAGGGTGAAGTCATAGCCCTCCCCCAGCCTGCAGGTTCCCTCAGCCTGCCAGAAGCCATTACCCTTTTTGCCAGTCAGGAAATGCTCAACAGTTCTTGAGAGCAGCCCAGAGCACCACAGAGCTGGAAAACTCCCCCCACCCTCAACAACTGTAGGCAGAAAGAGGTGCTGGACTATTTCAGATGCTATAGAGACTGGGTTTTACTTTTGCTCATTCCTGGAAAGTTGCAGTTGTTCTTGTCTTCTTTTATGAGCCTGATCCTGCTATTTCTTCATCTTTAGAGCAATCCTTGTCTTTTTTCCTTCCTTACTACTGTGAGACCTCCTTCCTGTTTGAAGGTGGGAGAGCTCTAGGCCTTATCCATGGCCTAGTGGCCTAGAGCCACTTGTACGAAGTGCAAATGCTGTATATCAGCTGTCTGTATCCCAAGAGCTGCCTCTGAGTCTGTCAGGCCACCTCGGCAGATGGGCAAGGTCCAGCTGAGAGCGAGGACTGTGCCAAGGGCCTTGGAGCCCAAAGAGCCACTACTTCACTGCAAGCCTGTTAAATCCATTAGGGCAACCAGAGTGGGCATGTGGGAATTCTCCACTAGCAGATAATACTGCATTTGGGGGTGCACAGATGGAGGGACAAGCAAAAAACACTGAGCAAGAGCAGAGGTAGAAACATGAGATCAGTCACTGCCATCAGTTCACTGGAAAGGAAGAGTTGGCACGGCCATGCACTTGTTTGCAGCCAAGTATAGTTCTTGGAATTGGCTTGTGTATCCAGATCAAGTTTGATTTGTTAGCAAGCAACAAGTAACTCCAGGGGAGATCAAACTGCTGAGAAGTTTCAATTGTTTACTAGTCTAGATGATCGCAGTTTCATATTTAAACATAATAAAACATTTGCCAAAGTACTCCATTTTCCTCTTTGCAAATGTCTGCATGGGAGAAGGTGGCACCAGCAGATTAGTGCCCATTGACTAATTTATGTGTCTAACACCACTGTCACACAAGTTAATGCAGAATGGATTAAGAATCTCAGACAGGGAATCTTTTCTACAAAGGATTGCACCAAATCATCATGAAGTCATATTGAAATATTTAGCCTTTAAAAAACAGTTTTCACAAAAATGACAGTTGTACTCTTTACTTATTACAGTTTATTACACAGACTTCTTTTAGAACAATTCCTTCTGTACAGGCCACAGGCTCATGAAAAAGCATCTCTCACTTAAGAATACAATGTTTAAGCAAATGTGTGAGCCTTCCGACTGCAGCCAGTCTCCCCAGTGCTTCATGAACACCCTCACACTGTCACCTCCAACTTCTTTGTCATGGGAGCACCAACAAGTGCAGGTTTCTGCTGCCTGAAGCTGCCTCACAAATCTCAAGTTCCCAGCCTGTGCCTCTCCAGACCTCCGCTCTGTACTGGGAGCAGTTGGGCAACAGGGTGCTTCAGAAAGCATTCTTCAGTGGAGCACAGCCAAGACATTTTTCATTAATGCCTTACTTTTCTGGTCTTTGTACCCCATGTGACCTGGATTTGCATTTTGCTTGCCTCAGGATAAAAAAAAAAAGAGCACTGATATGTGCTACAGCAGCTGCAAAATTATAGTCACAACAGAGGTCATGCAACAGAGCCAGGACTTCAGGGAAAGGCAGCATCTTTCATTCAAAAAACCCATCTAGCAACAGTGCTTTCAGTGTTTGCAGCTTACAGGCATGCAAATCCTTCTTCTGGCCAAATCAAAATTAAATTTTAAATTAACTGCAGATTTAGGGTGACTTCACAGAGCTTTAATTTAAGATGTTCAACTAGACAATATGAGGAGTTTGGTTTACGTACCAGCCATTTGTAATGAGTGTAAACTACAACTTGCTTATTAATATCTGCATCACCTGGCTCATCCAGCTTTTCAGCCTCTGTACTTCTTTTAACCAGGAGAGATGGCTTGTTGTATAATGATTAATCAGGAGAAGGATGAAACAATGCCCCTACTTCATTTTAGAGGAGACAACAGAACAATAGCTGAGCCAGTTTTACGGAGGGAAAGCACTTTGGTCTGGTTCCATTCAACCAGATGCAAATGGAGCCTAAAATGCCAGTGACAGGGGTTCCCAAACTACTCAGCACTACCCTTTTGAGATAAGGAACTACAAAGGAATGCAACCAGACACCGTGGTTTCAGGTGAAGTGGGTGGGCTAGTTCAGAAGTGTTTTTCCCCTTCAGATGACTCATTCCCTCACCAGGGCCTGCACTCCCCAGTGTAACCAGAGGCATTTTCCCAAACAGCATATAACACCTTTTCTTTTTATAGGTACTACTCTTGAAGACTGTCATAAGCTCAAAAGCTCTCAGATGACCAGGAGATTTCTTCCTTTTATGTTGCTGTTGTGCCAAGTTTTAAATTCTTCCTCAGGACACTGGCCCACCAATTTCACGAGCATTACAACTCTGGAATTGTTATGGAACAGTCAAAATACAACTTGTGTCCTGCTCCCCGGTGCTCTTTCCTTGGGATAGGGTGGGTGGGGCAGCCATCTGAGGAAAAACAACAGAAACCAGAAAAAATGTCTTCAAGATGTTTAAGCCAAAAGAAACCATGAAGGTGTCATTATGGAACCTACCCAGAGATTTAAAACAATGTATATCAGATAAAGCAGCCAAGGTGAGGCAGATACCCAGCTTCAAGTCTGCTGAAAAAGCAATGGAAGGCAGGAAGGGTCTGCCCAACCTGAAACAAAAGAAGAATCCCAGAGAAAGGGCAGGGCAAGGTGGATCCAGGAGGTTGTCCGAGACAAAAGAAGCCTACTGGAAAAAGAAAGATTATCTGGAAGCTGCATACACAGAGGCAGGAAAATTAATGAGCAAATACGGGAGGCTGCTTCTCCTACAACCACGGGGTCACACAAATTTATCCAAGCTCTCTGCAGAGGGGTGAACTTGAGGAACAGAAATAGTCATGCACATCCGCTATTTTCAAACAACTTACCCAACTGCTATGTAACATTTTCTTTCGGAAGTCTGTGCTTGCAGTCACTTTAATCCACCTGTCACATCCCACTAGATGCACTCACTTGGTTAGGAGCAGAGCCTGACAGCAGTTGTCCCAGAATCATCTCTGCAAGAGGGACATGCCGCATAGTTTCACCTCAGGAGTGGCAAAAGTGTTCAGCCATGAAGCCGGTGTAAAAGGAAGGTTCAGAAGCAGCAGTAGTAAGGCATCTCTCATGAAACCAGAGCCCAGAAGTCTGTGTGTCTTCACTTCTTCCTAAGGAAGCTGCATTGAGGCACTCCATTGTTTTCCATCTCTGCCCTTCCCCGGTATTTTTCCCTTGCATGCCAAGCTCCCTGGTTGTGCAAGCAGCTTTTGTTCCTTAATTTGCATCAAAAGCATATTTTCTTAATAGATGTGTCAATTCCCTGCAGTGCTAAACCTTTACAAGTACTGGGATCATCCAAATTCCCAAGATCAGAATGAGTGGTTTCGCTGGATTATCTTCGCAGCTCACAGAGGCAGGCTTTGGTTCCCTCCCAGGTGTCAGATCCACACCATGAGTCTGCAGTACAGCCTGTACATCCAGGCCAGGTTGCCAGAGCGACCACATCAAAATCAAGGGAATGTTTCAGGCTTACATTTAATAGCCAAACATTTGTAGTTTCTCCTTCAATCGTTTGGGATTCATGGTGCAAAGAAAACATTCCACAAATGATATACACAAGTTATAACTGAGAAACATTTCTTTTAGGGCAGAAACATAAATGCAGAAATGATGGTGCTCAGAACCACTGTGCAGCCCCTTTAGTCCTTGGCCCATGTTACCATCAACAAGTAAGCACACCTAGTTATTTGAAAAGACTCTACAAACCAATAGTAGCTGCTTCCAAATTCATGGGGACACCAATCTCCTTCCTCAGCCCTGTCTTTCCCACATCCCAACCACAAGCAGACTGTATGTGGAGAGGGAATTAGAAGCCACCAGTCACAAAGTCACAACAAGGAAGTCTGTTGCTGGTATCTGTTGCAAGATGCCTTTAGGGAAGAAAAAATCCTGGTCCTGAAAAACAACTGACAGTCCAACACTTACTGCTTCTTCCTAGTGCTGGTTTTTCTTCCCTTCTGTCTGCACCTTTACTGCCTTTTCCCCTTTTTTTACCTCCTGTTTGCTTTTCAGCTGAGGGATTTGGGCTCTGTTTCACCCAAGCTTTCTCTAGCTGCAGTTCCAGCCTGCCTGGGGCCATCTGCTCAGTCACTCCAGTCCTTAAGCCAGTCCACAAGCATGTTGTTGGCCGCTCAGCTCTGACTCACTCTGCTGCTGCCAGAGCCATCGCAGTCACGAGGGTCACTGCTGCCTGCAACACCCACATTGCAAATCCCATCCTTCTTGAAGGCTGCCAGCTGCAGAGCCAGTCACAGCAGGAGGGATGCTAAGGGATCAGTTGTGCAGCTAGCCCAGCACCTCTCCCTCCACCTTCTCATTTTGCCTTCTTCCCTGCTCTAGCCCAGGGAGCAGCTCCTCTGTGCCAGCAAGGTACCTCACAGCACCGGCCTGTGGGAGCAGGGGGAACTACAGCAGAAGGCCGGGTGAAACCAACGTGAAGCCAACATCGCCCAGGAACCCGCTGGCCCCACTTTGTCCTTTGCATGCAGACTGGTGGGTGTTCAGCTGCGCACGTCTGCGGGGTACAAGAAGAGGGATCAGACAGAAGGCATGGCTACGGCTCTTCCTCTATAACTCACTTTGTCCGACCGGGGAAAACCAGCCATACTACAGCATAAGCAAATACATTGAAAAGGGAGGCCAGGGCAGCAAATGGTCTGTCACATTTGCTCAGCTAGGCAGAAACAAAAGCCAGGCTTGCACTATTTGCTATACACAGCAAATTAGTGCTCAGCGACTCTTTTTTGGGAGGCTATAGGGGAAGGGTTTTCCTGGATACTTAACTTGTTAAAGTATTGCTAAATCTGCAGAAATAATTTACTCCTGATGGACACAGTACTGATAGACACAGTACAACCTGCCAGACACAGAGGGTCTGAATAAATCACAACAAATGAAAATATTGTTAGCAGTTTCATAATTTAATGAAAAAGTACTTGTAAAAAGGGGACATCTGAAAAAGACCGAGTCCATCTTGGAAAATTGAATATATATATATATTTATATATATAAAACAAAATGCAAAAACACAACAAAAAATTGACAAATAAGGTTAAGAGGTAATACTTCAAACAGTTAGCCACCGAACGCACAATAAAAACTAGCAAATGCACTTTGGGGACAATACTTGAGAACTACATAACCAAGGGCTCCTTCATATGTCTATTAAAATAATGTAAAAATTAGCAAAACCATTGCCCAGACTGGAAACAACTGAATTGATAACCCCAGAAGAGCAGAAACGCTGAGTTTTGCTGAAGCACCATTTTCCCTCTCTTCTGTCATATGCTTCCAGCCACAAAATAACATGAACACTTTGCTGACCTCCCAGATAAGTGTTCCCAATAAAAGCTTCATAAAATTTCATGGCCAGTGAGAGAGGATTACTAATAAATATTGAAGGAGAACTAAGAGAATCAGAATCAGAATACAAATGAACAGACATTTGTTTACTTATTCTGAATGACCCATGGCTTTGAACACAAAGCATTTCCCATAAAAATAAAATATATGGAAACCTAAATTGCTACTGCATATTTACACCAAAAGAAATAATTTTGAAGATACAGCTCTAGAAAGATCAATTACACAAATATACATAAAATCAAGAAGTAAAAAAAAAAAAAAAAAAAAAAAAAAAAAAAAAAAAAAAACACAAAAAAAAAAAAAAAAAAAAAAAAAAAAAAAAAAAAAAAAAAAAAAAAAAAAAAAGCATGAAGCAAATAGAGCAGATTGGCCAAGTATACTTTTTTAAAATTATTTCATTACTGAAGAGTCCTCCAGCCCCTGACCTGCTAGTCCTATTGCAACTAGGGAGATTTCAAATCTGAACATGTCGTTGCCATTTCCCAACCTAAAAGCAATAAATTATAATTATGAAGCGAAACCAAGTTGCTGTTCAGATCCTGCATAGTCATCTTCATGCTGTGGGGGGAACACCTTTTTGTTCGTAAACAAAACTGAACCCTCAACAGAGCTGTAAAATGTGTCCTACACAATCTATGGGTCATTCCAGCCAGTGATGTGGGGACAGAGGATGTTGTGTGTTTATGAAATGTACAGCATTTCAGACAAAAATAGTGCAGTAGCTTTGTTGATCAACACAACACCATCTGTAAAACAAGAAGGTAGTTTGCACTCAAACAAAAATCCCCTGTCTTTGAAACAAACAGAAAGGGATTCATTCCCTTCTCGACTCCTCAGTCAGTACTGGCTGAAATTTAATCACTATTTAACAACTGCTGATTTTAAAGGACGTACAAAAAATGTGTTAGACTGGGAAACAGCAACTGATCCAGAGGTTGAAAAGCAGCGTAATAAAATAGTAGATTTTCAGCAATTAAAAAAAAACATTTTTAATTAAACCATCATACTCTAAATGATGACTGGTTAAAATTTTACAGACCTAGATGCCAGAAGACTCCTATGCCTGTGTTCAGGCAACTAAGGTTGAAAATTTGCACCTGAAAAAAAAAAATCAGCTAAAATAATTTCTAATTCAGCTATTAAAAATACCAGGTAAAAACACCTCTGGATATGAAATCTCAGTTTCAAGAGGAACCTGGCATCATCGGTGATTGCCTAAATGTAAGTGTCAAATAGCATTTTTCTTTGAAGTAGTACATCTACTTTTGTAAACACTATCCACAAAATTAGCCATCTGTACTTGTTAGTTGGGTAAAATATTTACAAGTGCATCCCACAACAAGCATCTATGTACAGAGATTTAAAAAAACTGAAGTACTAGAAGTTGTATATTTACAAAATAAGCGACTTATTGTGAAGAGAAACACAACCTTCAGCAAAAGCAGGGAATGGGGGCACGTCTAGAGGTCAGCAAGTTTGGCAGCGCCAGTGACGCCTGCTTCCGCCCTCCGCAGGGAGCCTGCAAACGCCACTGCAGCTCAAAGCCTCCTGCAGAAGGGGATCATCACTTAGTAGTCACTTTGGGCCTGATCCAGCAGAGCACACTGGCATGTGCTTGGATATCTGAGCACAAACGTTCCCGGGGGAAACCAGCAGGACTTTTCACGTGCTTAACTTCCTAACACATCCGCAAGTGCATTGCTGGATCAAAGCCATACTGCAGGTGCCGTAACAACGCAGTTTCAGTGTCTCCGTTTGCAGTCTCTTGCAACACGTTAGAGCAATGCAAGGACTTCTTCAAAACCTGTCGACCACCACGAGACTGCCTCCACATGAACACAGTGCCTTGCACTTAAGCTGGCAAGGGGCAAGCGGTTTCCTGAATTTTTGCACGATTAACCGCTTTGTGCTCTCCCAGATGTTACCCTCTGATAAAACACACAATTTCCACATGACTTTGTGGATAACTGAGCTAACCTTGCAAAGACTGCAAACCAATTCACAGTTGAACGAAACTACTCTGATTTCTCTCCCGTCCCCCATCCCCTACTGCAGCTCTTCCTAAATAGGTCCTAGACTATTTTCTGGAACCTTTTGATGCTGAGCTTTGCACTGGTACACTGGAATACACAAAGGCTGAGTTACCCCGTGGGGGCTTCTAATCACCTTTGTACCGAACTGTGAGATATCATATTCTTTTTGTTTCTATTGTGACAGTCTCTTCCAAAGTCCTTACTTGGGCTTTCTCTCTCTGAGCTACTTCGTCTTAACCTCACTTGTTCTTTGTTTTCATCACTTTCTGCTTCAGAGTCACTCAGCTCTAAGTCAGGACAGTACCCATCGTTGTCCTGGTACGGAGCACCTTCAAGTGTCTGCTTGCTCCACAAGCGATCTTTTGTTGCAAGTCTTCTCGTTGGCTTTTCACAGCACCGGAGATCTTCTGTGGTCCTCACCAGACTGTTGGTAGCCTCTTTAAAGGACCGGCTGAAATGTTCTATGGTGGATTTTCGGAATCCACTCTGGCTGGCCAAGTGAGCTGTGAGCATGGACTCTTGTTCATAGGACGTCTGGCTGGAGCTGTCTCTCTGGCTCACATCTCCAGCCCTGCCCATCAGACCATTGGATTTGGACACCAGCCTTGAGTTCTCCTGCTGTACCCGCCCATTCCCAATGGAAGACTGTCCATGCAAAGCAGCCTGGAGCGCTAAAGGCTTCCCGGAAGGCTGGCCCCGGTGAAACTCCATCAGCTGGGTGGGGCCAGAATCCTTTGCCTCGCTCCGAGGCTTGCCAATCCCTGCCAGCAACCCATTACTTCTGCTGTCGTGCTGATACCTGGCATAAGATTTTGCTTTAATTTCAAACGATTCCTTTGACATTGGCACACTCCGTTTGCTGTAAACAGTGCTGTTGTTGTCAGGAGAAAGCGGTCTGTTGCCAGGCTTCAGCGAGTTATTTTTGCAGTCTCCCAATGCTGATTTGGGCATTTTTAACTTCAGGGTGATCCTGGGAGGTGGGTAGAACAGTGTGTTCTCTAGTGCACTTGTCAGGGTATGGCCTACAGGAGAAAGAGGCGAGGAAGCAGAAGAAAAAGAAAAAAGGCTTTTTTAAAAAGTGTAATTTCTTTTGTCATCCATAACAAGTTTTATAGTCCATTATACGGTCATGCAACAGTAAGAAGCATTTGCAAATAATTAGTGTGAAATTATTTTAGGACACTAAGGAGAAGTTGGGATAACCTAACTGTTCCAAATTATCCACTGCTTTGGAATTTAGGTAAGCATTTAAATATTTCCATTAAAAACAACAATGTGCCCTTTTTACGGGGCTTTAAGCCAGTGAATTGAACCAGTTTTGAGATATGACTGAAGTTGTTCCAACAAAGCTGTAAAAAAGGTTCATATTCAGTTTTGGATGAAGAAAAAACAATGCTTCAAACTGAGTTTAAATTTGGACTTAGTTCAACTCTCTGCTTTGTATTATAAAATTCTCTAAGCTTTAAAAGTCTTTTTACCTCAACATATGAGTTGTTTATGGTAATACATGCATACAGCACCTACTGCAAGTATCAAGCTATTTTAGTAAGTATTAAAAAACCATTTGTACTTGTAAAGACATTAAATAAACTTAGTAGACATTTCTAACAAAATGCATTTAAACAAAAGCAAGGAGCTTCAGAGTACCACTGCTTCCATGAACTACTAGTCTGATCTAAAACAGTTAAAAAAAAACCCCTTCTCAGTACTAAACGAAACCTATCCATGTTTCAGGGGCAGAGAAAAAAAGCACTAAGACTTCACTGGTGACGTTTGTATTTTGAAAGACCAGAGAGATCTTCATTTCACACAAAAAAATAGCGGCCTTTCCTATTAAAAAAAAAAATCCCAGTAACTGCACTGTTATGCTCTTCCTCTTTCCAAATACTGTGTTCCTTATTTTAAAAAGCTGCTGTAAATATGAAGGACAGAGTGGGGTTTGGCACCTCAGCATTCCCAAACAGTGACTAGTCCCTGTTAATATCCAGAGTACTTAAACTCTTTTGGAAGGAAGGAGAGCAAATGCAGATGGCAAGCTAAGAAATCTGCACTGCTCATGACGTGCACAAGGCATATGAGAACAGCAGCAATTCCCATCAGTCGCTCTTTCTCTTGCCTGAAGGAACCAACTGGTGACAGCAAGCAAAAAAGCCTTCTCAGCTGGAGAACCAACTAGAGAGGTAGAGCTTGCTGTGGGGAACCAGTGCCACACACCAGCAGCCCAACAGTGCAAAAACCTAGAGATCACCACCAGTTCATTTCTGCTGTCTGGATGCCACAGTGATAAGCAATAGGCATATATCAGAAAGAGCCATAAAATAAAGAAATATTCAAGTAAATATTTTAAGCAATTATAGAGTTCTCTCTGTGTTGCTACTTTGATTGACTATGTACTTGAAGAAAATTCTTAAAGGCATTTTTACGTGTTAAAAGCACTAACCAGGAACATAAAGAGAATACACTGCTTTAGTTTAAATACGGGCAGGATTTATAAATATTTACATTTATATGATTACCTGCAGCAATTTCCTGATTAATGAGTTGGACTTGCAAGTTGAAGACCTGTTCATGTACTTTACTGTGGGACAACTTCAGTTTCTCTCTCCTGCTTACCATGTAGCAGAGATTTCTTACCTAGAGAGGAATAACAGGAGACTTAAAAGGCAATAAGAAAATAAATCCAGACATAGTTTAAAAAGTGTATCAACAACATTACATGCAAAATCCCTTGGTAAAGTTCTTGTGAATATTACTGAACATACTTAACTATTAAAAAATGTTCAGCCTGGAAAAGAGAAGGCTCTGGAGAGCTCTCACTGCAGTTTTTCCTTATATGAAAAGGGATTATGAGAAAGACAGAGAGACCAGAGCCTGCAGTGACAGAAAAAGAGGTAATGCTTTTGAACTGAAGGAGGGTAAGTTTACATTGGGCATTAAGGAATACATTGTTAACAGTGAGCCACTGCAATAGGTTGACCAGAGAAGTTGTGGAGGCCCCATCCCTGAGGCATGGATGGGGCTTTGAGCAACCTGGTCTCGTGGAAGGTGTCCCTGTCCATGGCAGGAATGTTGGAACTAGAGAGTCTTTAAGGTCCCTTCCAACTCAAACCATTCTGATTCAGTTGCACATAATTATACTTGTTTGAGTTAATAGCAACATTTCCACCTAAGGCAATGAAGTAAGAAGAGACACTCAAAGTTCTTGATAAACACCTAAAAGTGCTTTCAAAACACAGAAACAGTGTAGGGGCTGGTTGAAAGGTATGTGCCAAACATACTTTCCCCAGCACTAGTTCCATCTGTTCAGAACTGGAATCTCTTTACCTAGAAACAAAATTCCAAGATTCCCAAATTTATATTTATCCCGAGATATAACAGAATAGAAAATCTTGTGGCACAAGTTCAGAAACTTGGAAACAGGCATTTCAAATTATGAATCATCTCCACTGAGAAAAAGTGTATCAATTTCAACAATATTTGGTGCAAACCAAACAAAAAGCTTGACATGGTCTCTTAAAAAATAAAAAAAACCCCCACCCTCAAGTACCAACCCTCCATCTGAGGCATGTTATGGGTTTTATATTTTTTCTTAAAGCTTCCATATCTAAAGCAGTCCTGGAAAAGATCTGAGATTGATTATGATAGATTAAAGACAACAGTTACACTGACAATTGCAAATCTTGGCTCTAACAATCTTCCTGTATTTTCATGTTGTTCTCTCCCCAATATTGTTTCTCCTTTTCTTACAACACTATTACCTCTCTTCTGCTTTTACTTCCCCTCTCCTCATCACATCTATTTTATTACCTTTTTTACATTCACTTACCTCTAAGCACTTGAAAATTGCAGGTGATCCCTACCCAACAGGCCAACCTAATGGGCAGCCTCCAAGAGGTAACAAGCCTTACACTTATTTTTTGTTTAATAAAAGTAACATATTTTTTTCTCATTTAATTTGTATTATTACCTACTACTACAGTGGGTCAAATAAATTTCTTCATTTTTTTAAACATTTACCTAACTGAAGCCGAAGTCATAGAGTCAATTACCAAATATGTCCATTGTGCACAGAAATATGCATCTTAAAACACATAAAGGAATAATCTTTAAGCAAGTCAGGAAGCACTGGTTTCACCTTGGGTCTTTCACTGGACTGAGAGAGGCAGCTCCTGTAAGTCTCTGCAGCAGGCAGTGCAGCATATCAAAAGACTGGAGTTGAAGGCCTTACTTTTTTTATTTTTTAAATTATTATTTTTAAAATCATCTTACTTTGCTTTCCCCATTCTCACTTTCATCCACAAAGAAAGACCTTGCTCACCTGCAAATAGTTTTTCAAAACTTGACAAGTTAATTCTTACCCTCTCTAGGTCCTGCCTTAAATGCATGAACATCCTCATGCGAGTATGAATGCTATCTTCTTTTGGCTGCACCAAGCCATTTTCTTCATCCTCCTTGGGAGGAAACAATGGTTTGTTAAAGTTACTTTTTCGCTTTAATTTCCAGTAATTGTAGATGAAGTCTACAGCAAGTTTTGGAAGGCCCAGCTCTGCTGCAACATCCTCCACTTTTACTAGTGAGTAAAACTCTTCTTCCAGCTCTCGGAGTTTTTGGGCTCGCAGGCTCGTTTTCTCACTCTCTGTTTGCTTCTGCTCTGACACGCTCTTGGGGTGCTCCTCAACATCAGGCAGCGAATTCTGTTTGTTCTTGCTGTGCTTTAGACAGTACGACTTGAACTTGACCTCATCCCCATCATCCAGGATAGTCTTCATCTCTAAGCTATGCTCAAAGGCACAGGTGACATGAAAGGCAGTGATACAGCTTTTCACGGAGCACTGCAGACAAAGTAAACAAAAAAGACCTCAATTACTAACAGTAGCAGTAAACTAGAAAAAAGGGACATAACTACCTCAACTACATGAAAATCCATGCCTACCAAAACAAGTTTCCTACACATTCTTAAAAATATTGATGCCTTTGAAGTTGGTATTACCCAATATAATATTTTCTTGTTTGCAGAGTGTTCAGTGGAAGTTTTCTGTTCATCTTTGATACACACAGTAGTGCACCTCAGCCTTATTCAAAAGACGGCAACCCAGACTAATTCTTCTCTCTAGTCAACAAAATGATTTGCTATCATTTGATAGCAAATGGCTATGAAAAAGCAGACATCTATCCAACAGTCATCTCCATTGTAAAGCATCTCTGAACACAGGAAGAACAAAATGCAAAGGCGAAATTGCCCTTCTGACAGATTCACCCCTGCAGAGTCACTATGGACAAGTACGTACCTGAATGCAAGCACCAGTTTTCAGTTTGCACAAACTACACACGAGAGCCCATCGACTTGGTGGAATGTGAGACACCTTTGTGATCGGCTCCATCCTTTCCGGGCAAGCAATACTAACCTGTAAACAAAAAAGCAGTGTAGAAAACAGTTATCAAAGGGAAAAAAACCCCAAGCTCTCCATTTATACCAGAAGAAGAAAGCCATCCATTCATTTCTTTTCCTGCAAGATCTCCATGTACTCATACTTCTCAGAAAGGGACCCCAAAAGATCCCACATGCAGACGATAGTATGGAATATTATCAGTTTAACCTGGTCACTCGAAGTTGCAATTATTCAAAACATTTGAGGCACCTACAGCACGTCTTTGTTATTAACCAGTGTCCTGATTCCAGCCAGGACAAGGTTAATTTTTGCAGTAGCCAAGAGGGAACACGGCTAGGACCCAGAGGTTATTCTGTACCAGCTCACAGAATTTTTTGAGAGTTGGGGGAAGGGCTCTCTTCTGGTCAGGTAAGTGTGGTGTGAAGCCAGCGGTTGGGTAGTGCTGGCTCCTTCCGTTAATGATATTGTAGCTCTGTTTGTTTTTCTTTGTTTTTCTTATTTCACTGCTGCTTCCAGTAAATTCTTCTTTTCTTGATCCATGATTCTTACCATTTGTGCCTCCGAATCTCCTCTCCAGCCTGGTGCAAGGGAGGGGGGAGTGGTGCATGTTTTGAAGTGCTTCAGTGGGAACACTAAATTGGGGAATACCACTCCTAAACCACTACCAGTTGAGAGACTGCAGCAAGTGTTACTCTGAGTTTATTTCCATTCCCTTGTGTTGTTGTTTTTGGTTTTTTTTCCCCCTCTGTGCTGCTTTCACAGGTCTAACTTAAAAAATGCCAAAATACAAGTCCCTCAGAACAAAACAGGAACATTTTCCTGAAAAGTTCCTTCTACAAAATCCCTAGATCTGCTGCAGTATCTACTTCTGTCAACTCAAGATTTGGGACAGAACCAGATCTATCAGTCAGCAGCCAGGAAAAGCCTTGCTTCCCAGCTCTGCCTCTCCATTGAGCACTCCCATCGCAAGAGATAATCCTAATACACCTTCCTAACTATGGACTGTATCAAATATAATTTGAGAAAAAATACAACAAACTTCTCTTATGGCAAAGTAGGATATATTGTCTTGTGCTAGTTTTCACAGACTTAGTCTGGATGATCAATTTGTCTCTGGTAGACCAGATTATAGATATTACTAAAAGAAAGGAAAAAAAACCCAGATGAAGACAGAATAGCTTTTTCTATTCTTTGTTATATTAACTTCCACGTATCCATTGTGATAGAAGTTTCTCAGTTGCCTGATGTCTATACAGGGAAATGAGGACTTTCCTCTAGATTTGGAAACCAAAACAGATATATCTATATCTGTAGGCACCCCTGAGCCATTCCTGACAGGATTTATCCAAGCACAGAAACAAAAACTTGGCCAGCTCTGAATGACTAACATGCAGAACTGGGCCAGTATGAAAATGGCACATGGCAGAAGATTTCAGTGGGATAACTGTCCCAAAAACACCAGTCTCCAAAAGCTTGAGTTTGACTCTTCTACAAGACTTCTTGAAATCAGCAGCTGTGTGGCTTGGAGGGCTACCTGGCTGAACCAAAATCACAATGCTGATACTATGCTGATACTCCACACTTTCTAAAAATAATTCAACTGAATAGAGCAGACCTGTATTTCCTGTGGTAGGAATATGGGCTTCTGCTCAAAGGGGTCAAACCTAAGAATTCAAAGAAAGGAGGTTCCTAGGTCATGCTCTGTGGCACTGTGAGGCCAGAAGAAAGTTGATGGCTTAAAAAAGCAGTTACGGACAAGATTTGAACAATAATTATTTTGTTTTTCTATAGTAATTTTCCATAGATTAATAGATTAACTCCACAGTAAGGGACACCCAGGAAAATCTGGGTTGTATGAATTAATTTAACATGTGGTAATTAAACTGGCAGCTTTACAAGAGCCAGTAAACAAAGCTGAATTTTTTAGCTTCCCTTTGGAGGTACATCATCAATCACTTGATGCACATACTCATTTTAAAACCTATTTAATCCCTAAGGATGTAAAGCTTTGCTTCAGGAGACCTCCTCAGTGAGGTAGACTTACCCAAAGATAGCAGTGCTAAGTCACAGTTGCTATGCTTAGAATATTTTTGCTACTCTCTCCTTATCATGCATTGCTTTAAGGATCATTTAAGTAGGTGGAAAAAACAGCTTTGCAAGCGATTACTCAGTTCATCATTTCCACGTTAGAAAAAAACAGCTGACCAACAGTTCATGAATTCATGACATAAATGGACTCAAATAAGATCATGTTTGTTGCAGTACTTCCCTCTCTACCAAGTGCAAGCCCACATCTTCTGGAATATACTGAGGTTAACCGGCTGCATGGCGTTTCCAAAAGTCTTCATTAGGAAGACACTGAGATGCTTCAGAAGGTTCAGGTTTTAAAGCAGAACAGTCAGGCAACACATGATGCACTCATGAGACAGACGTGACTAACAATTTAACCTCTTGTGGCCTTCCTATAATTGCTGGGAAAGTGACAAGACTGTCCCTGGAATGCCCAAGTAGTTCAACAAAATCACAGTCAGTGCTCTTCAATATTATCAAATGCAGCTTTTTTGCTTCCAAAAGGAAAGAGACTTTCATGAATCTAACTTGACCATGCTCAAAATAGCTGGTTACTAGTTGCACAGGTATTTCTGAAACAATATTGTACAAAGACTGACTGTTACCACTACACTGAGAGACAAGACTTCCCTTAGGAATTAAGGGAATGTATCAATGTGTCAGGTTGTCTATATTCTTTTCAAAAAGAATCCAGAATCTGCAATGATTTTTTCCTGAAGATTGAGTAATATCAGCTTTCCACTGAGCTTCCCAGCAGGAGCTGGGAACTGACACAGACCTTTTCCCTGTCCCCTTCTGTCCCCTTAAATATTCTCCCTGCTCCTTCCCCAGAGGAGACTCATAAGGTCAGGAAACATTTATATTGGGAATACTGTTCATTCAGCTTGTAATGCTGACTGTTGATATTATCCCACTTTGTAAAAGCACAAAGAGGCACTTACAGAGTCAGGTGCAATTTATTTATACTGGCCTTGTGCCACCTGCATGTTTCTGCAGAGAGGACTCAAGGCAAAGTCTGTTTGAACTTTGCTGCTCACAAGGGATCCAGAGAGCAGAGGCCAACCTTTTCATCCCCCAAGAACTCCCATTCCAAGGCAGAAATGACCATCTGCCATAACATGTAGTCATTTTCTCAATTTCTTCACTTTGCATCAGGTTACATCTTGACTGCTATACTCTGAAGAAGTTCTAAGAATGGGAGAGAGTGAAGACAATGGGTTGTTGAAGCCTATTACCTGTTATGCACATGATCAATCACTGCTGTCCTCTGCTTCCCTGCTAACTGTGCCACCAGCAGCTGCATCCACCAGTGGCTGGGAAGGGCAGCCACTCACAACAGCTGCTCAGGACAGTAAGTTTTATCTTTCCTCTACAGCAGGGGGGGTGTTATCACTTTCTGCTTCAGCTAACACCACATTGACTGGCAGAGGACATACCTGTAATAGGTTATCTAAGGCAGAGAAACACCTTGAATTTCAAAACACTCAATACAGGTTTTCTGGTATCAGTGTTTCCTTTTTTGATTTTTTTTTTAATTTAGAAGAACACCTTTTAAAAAAAACATGAAATAGACCACACATTTACACTAAAGCAAAGTAAAGGCAGAAGAAAAAGAGGATATAAACCAATGAGTACTCTTTGGAAAGTAAAAACCTTCAATTGTCCCAATCAGTCAAGGGAGCAAAAAGAAAGCCTTTAAACAGTATTAACTCCCACGGAAGGCAGGGAAGAAAAAAGATTTTAAGACAGTGCTGAATGAATTAATGCAGGAGAATACCTGGCACAATTGACTGCAACAACAGTAGACTACACTTGGTGACTCATGAAGCCTCTTTGAACATTTTGCCACAAGACAGATATTTAGAGCCCCTTCCTCCCTGCTTTCTGCCTTGCTTCACTTTGTTAGGGCCACAAGAAGAAATACCAATGATCTTATAATTAATGTTTCTTTTAGGGAGTTCCAGCATGCTAGTACCTTGGAAGAAAAAAAAATAGATATATGATAACACACATTCTCCCCTAGAGCATCCATCCCTGGGTCTTCAAACTCCATGTCTTTCTTGCCCCCTGCAGCACATAAAGCCACTCCAGAAGGGAACTGACCTGTCATTTTAGTAGAGATTTACAAAGGGTTTTCCTGGCTTCTCTGGTAACTGAGTTGTTTTGAAAGTGACTACACACAAGCCTGAGAGAATGGATTCAAGAAGCATTTCTCATGCCTGCAGACATGTGCCACCTCTTCACTATGCCTGACACACTTGGCATTGGTGTGGAGAGGAGATGTCCAAAACCTGGAATCACTGAATGGGCTGTGGAAACAGCTGGATTCAAGCTCTGGGTGCCCTGCCCCAACAGCTTCTCTTCCTCAGCCAGAAGGAGATGGGCAGGCAGGAAGTCAGGATGTGCTTCCTGCCTGGCCATCACCACCTTCCCAAACCTCACTGTTCCTTTTCAGCTGATGAGAACAGCAAGGTAACCACATGCAGAATGGACCTCTTAGAGAAACCAGTCAGCTCAGAGCCAGGAGAGCTTCCAGGCAAGACAGAAGTGCGACATAAGCACAAGAGGAGAAGTGATTTTTTAAAAAAATAAATATTTTTTGTTTATTTCTTAACTCCTCTCTCCTTGAAGGTGAAAGAGATGACAGAAACTACAAGTAGGCCTGAAAGGAAAAGTGCAACTGCAAAGATAATCTCCTTAAGAAGCAGATATATATGCCTGAGACAACTAAGAATTATACATTATATCCAGTTGCTAAGTCAAAATAAACCAAATCAAAATATTAACATCTTCCTCAAAGTTGTGCACATATCAGACCTGTCTGCACTTGGGAGCAGAAAATTCAGAAAATACTGTATCCTTGATTTTATGGTGCTGACAGATCTCGCTACTGTCTCACATTAAACCACCCACCATAAGGGATTTGTGAATCTTACCAGAAATAAAACATAAATATCCCAAGTGCAAAATTAAACACAAACTCCATCTATACCTAAGTGAACTTTCTGTTTTACAGAACTACACTGTGATGCTAAATTTGATTCAAAATGGAGGAGGAAGAAGTGTAAAACTTCATTATTAAACTCTCCATATATGTTATGCACAGATATATCAAAAAAGCCTTTACTTATAAAGTGTATATAACATGGAGATAAAAATTCTCATCTCCCCACCATTCAGAAAAATTCTAATTCAAAGAAACTTTAAGTACAAATCGCAGCATACATCCTATAGAAATAATGCAGTGCAGGTGACCTTTAAGCAAACAAACAAACATAACTGAAACAAGTGGAGGTACTCATGCAAATTACACATGTATCTGAGCACACAAATTCATCAAAAAATATGAGAGTCAATGAAGCTGCAGTTGTTAGATACAGCTTATATCAGTGGCCCTTTCTAGCAGGTCACAGATACCATGACACCAAGAAGTGATTGCTGAGTAAACGGAGGTGACAAAGTGACTCATTAATGGAACACATTAAAAAAGCTGGACTCTCTTCCAGACTTCACAGACTGAGCAGGCCTATCAAATTAAAGCCCAGTATTATGTCAACGACCTTAAATCATGAGAATGTCAAAAGGCAGAGGATGGAACCAGAAGGAGGAGGACAGGAGAGAAATTAGGGTTTTACCTCTGGAATCCAAAGAGCACAGCTCACATGTGCCCACTTGGTCCCTGTCCTGGTAGCTTTCATGGCACCTCCTCTTTTAGGACAGAGGAGGCACTGAGGATGTATTCCCAGGACGCAGGTGCGACACAGCCAGCTCCCTTCAGGTACTTTTAAGATTCCATAGCAAGCCTTGAAGAAAAACAGACAGTGGAATCATTGTGCTGACATTATTTCACACACAAACATTCATAATCACACAGAGTAAAGCTTTCAAAAAGTAAAGGCACAATCTAGCCTTCACTTAATCTTTCTGTGATTTCTTTACCTTAAAATGAGTCAATTAATCCAAGAGAGAAACAGCTTCAAAAGCAATAGTTTTTACACCTGTTTATAAAACATATCCACTGGGACTGCACAACAGCACTGGTGTTACAAACTTTCACCTTTACCTTCAGTGACTTTTAAACTTCTGAAGTAAACAACATGGATATTCCTTTAAATTAGCTTCTGTATCTAATACTTTCTAAAATCACCATTTCCTACTGCTAAAAATGTAATGCTCTAACATAATTCTATTTAGGGATAGATATCAGCTGTTTGACTGAAAATCATTTTCTGCAATGTTTGTGGTTACAGTTCTGTGAACTTTTTTTCTTTAAATATTTATATAATATTGCAACAAAAATCACAGCATATACTGGAATTATAAGATGTTGGGTTTTACACCTATTTCCCAAGTATTGTACTTAACCACATGGAAAATGAGAGATTTCTTAAGTTTTGCTAGGTTTGAGAATTAGAATAAGAAAAGGAAAATAAATAGTTTGATTTCCAATTCAAATTCGTCGTGGTTCTTAATGGTGGACCCTGCTGTACATACATATCCCCCATACCTCCATGAAGCTGAGCCTATCTGAAGTCACTGGCTGCCACAGAGGTCTAATTTAACTCAACCACTCCAAATAAAAGTTTTATCAAAAGGGTGGATATCACAGGAAGTCTCATCATTTCTAACACTATCTCTGGTAATGATAACATTAAAAGACTCAAAAGAATGGGATCATTAGTTGTAACCATTCTTTCAGACTAAATCTACTATAAAATTCCCATACTTGCCTTTCCAGCCTCCTGCTTACATTATCTCAGTATTTAATATTAAACAATACCATAAAACACTGCACATTTATGTCAAGCTTGTAGGGAGGAGGACTTTCCTGAATTAAATGCGGCAAGACTGACTAACCTAAATGGTTTTTTTTGATGTGCCAACTCCTGTAAAAGCCCAACAGGGGGAGCTGCAATCCAAATTTTACAAGTGTTCTTTTCTTCCTCTGTGGCATATTCCCACCAGAATTCTTTCTGTTACTAGAGCAGAAGTGGCATTACATCTAAGATGCTATCTAGGGTGTTGGAAATGGACTGAAACTATTTTCTAATTTTAACTGATAAGCAAAGGATTCTTAGACTACTAAAACAGTAATTTCACAACGTGTTTGGGCCAGCACAACAGGGTACCATGAAGGAAGAGTTTTCTCACATTCCTCCTCCCATCCACCTCCAAACTTGTGATGACAAACAGACCTGAGGCTACTTGTTGAACCAAAGCTGATCCAGATTAAAAATGAAACAAGTTGTTATAATTAGGATTTGCTCTAGCCCTGTTTTAGTTAGGATTTGCTCTAGCCCAGACACACTCTACAGTTTACTTCAGGCAGATCCAGCGCAGGGAAGAGTGAGGGGCAAGGAGGCAGCAGACCATCAACTCAAGCTCAGCTGTCAGCAGACAACCATGAGCCTTTGACTGCAAATCCATCATTACTCCTTAATAGGCACAAGCAAGGACTCAAGCAGGCAGCCCAGCTGCCAGCCATACTCCTGTCACTGGCCACCTTTCTGCCAACTCAGGCTCACAGGCTGCTTCACACAGGGACTCAGGTCAGGAAAGCAGCCAGGCTAGAAGCCAGCCCACGGTGAGCAGGGAGGTGACAGGTCTGTTTTCAGTCAGATATGTTTTCCAAATATTACTTGCAGTCAGTACAAAAATGCATTTTAAAAAAAAGAACTTTCTTGGTCTCTTTTCAGTTTGTAGCAAAACTCCCTTCCAGAATAGGATGCACAAAAACCACAGGATTCATACCCCTTTTCTGATTATAAGGATACCTTTACCTGACTATGCTGAGCTCAGGCAGTGTAAAGTCTTGACTACATCTGAAACACTATAAACATGAACACCATTCAGTCTAAGACCATGGTTTTTGCAGGTGCTGATGGCTTCTGAAAAAGATCACTCTATTAAAGTGCCTACATACAGTTCCAGATGGCTAAATTTGGACAGCCTATGTCTGACTAAATAATAGTCAGTAAAGGGAAAAAAAAAAAGCTCTGAAACAAATGATCTTTAGATTTCTCACAAACAGGCAAGCCAGTATTTCCTGTCCTGTTTATCTTCAAAAGCAGATTTACTAATAGGAGGAACAATTATTTACAGTCACAGAGGAAATACTTGCATGTCCCAAAAACACACTTTGCATTCCTGCTAGACTGTAGCTGTCCACTTATTAACTATGCTAGGTCACTGAATCTACTGTAATTGTTATAGTCCAAAAATTCACCTCAATATTGCACCACCCTTCATATGCAGAAAACCGCAAAGTCCTCCACTTAGCATTTAACATCCATTCAAATTCCACATTTGCCTGGGTAAACTTAAACCACAGGAGAGTGTCAACATTTCTGCAGGCACTAACCTGATGGACACAAATGTTACACTTGTCACAGAACACCATGTCATTCCCATCTTCACTGTCCGGGGACCGGCACACATCACAGATGACGTCCTCATCATATTCAATACCCAACCCTTCTTCGGTCTCGATGGCGTGATTCATGTTCTCATGACAGTGCCGCTCCAGCACTTCAATTGTCTTTTCCATTGTGTTTTCATCCAAGAGCCCACATCCTACAACAGAGAAAGGGAAAGGCAATTAGAGGACAGTCAGATGCTTCTGAGTCAGGAGCAGGAAGAGAAAAAAGACAACTTCTACCAACTAATGCAGTAGACACAGCATCTAAAAATAAAATAAAAATAGACAAGATTTTTCACTCACAGACTAATTATAACATTGTTTTATAAATACAAGCAGAACTACTACTTGAGTAAAAATTTTACAAAAACCACAAGGTTGCACCTGGAAGAAAACACTGCAGCATAAAAGACAGCAGTTGCTGTAACTGCTGGCTGCTCTCATACAACCCTTCCTGCATCTCCATAATTTTACTAAACACTAATGAAATCCAAAAATCACACACTCTGTTCTTCTGAAGACTAATGCCCTAGGAAATAAAACTTATCAAGAATACTTCATATCTTGTAATGAAAGTTGCACCACCCAGTACCTCTAAGTCCATTGTGATGAAGTGATCAAAACATGATGATTATGAAAAGTGGTTTTATTTTTCTGATGTTTTTTAAAAAAATAAAATAGTAGATAAATATACTGTTGCAATCCATACTATCTGTTCATGTGAACACTACACACGCTATATATGCACACCACTAATCAAACTTAGCATAAGCACGACCACTTTAAAAGTATTTGCTCTGAGATTGGCCCTCAGCTTGCAGCTTCAGGTCATGCACTGCATTAGAAACCCCATGATGTTCACAGCTATAAGACATCTCCAAGTTGCATCTCATCAAAATCCTTGCTCAAAAATGATCATGATGTTCACAGCTTATGATTTACTCAGGCCTTCAAATGTTGGGATATTCATGTAATATTAATTGCAGAGGGTAGTATTTTAACTAAGGCTACTAATTCTGATTCCTTGTTACAAGCAATAAACAGGGAGAGTTAAAGTGTTCTCTCCCATGCCCTAATACTTTCTCATTGCCTGAATTAAAAGAATTACCAAATCATTCAGGTGGGAAAAGTCCTACAGAGGGCTTCAGCCTCTGCCCGGGCTCCAAGCAGAGTCAATAGGAAATCCGAAAAAGCTGTTGCTCAAGAGACACATGTAGTCATATCTTGAAAATCTCCATGGATGGAGATCTGCCCCCTTGAAAAGCTAACAGCTTTTGCATTCCTGTATGCCTGGGAAGTTGTTGTCTTTGCTTCTACTTATATGCATCCTTTGGCACTGGAGCTCAGTCATGAACTCCCTACTTCACCAAACCAGTCTCCCAACACATCTACTCATTTTCCTGAATGTATACTTGGAACTTTCTTGTGCTTGGAGAACAGTGTTCTTGAAGTCCCGATAGCTCTCTTCAGTAATTCCACCCTTCATGAAGAGTTGTCTCCCAGATCCCAACCCAGTTACTTAAGTAGAAACATGCTGTCCTGAAGTCCAGGACCAGACAAACTACTTCCCCTCCTCACTCCCCTCTGGATCTCAGTCACCACTATTTCATTGCTGTTACAGACAATGCTGCCATTGATTATCACTTCTCTATAGGTACTTCCTATTTTAGTAACAGCAAATGCGGGAGATGCCAACCTGTCCTTCCTAAAGGACCTACAACCACCCATGGAAGAATACTAGCCACACAGGCTATTCCACCACAATTCAGTTATTCCAGTGATAATTCCAATATTATTTTCCACAGCTCACTCCTGCTCATAGACCTCTATACCCACAAAGTGCAGGGCAAAAGAAAGTTTACTTAGCTGATTTTGAATGGGCTAACATGTGTGAAACTTAATTACTCTGTGGAGAACCCAGCATGCAAGTTCCTCAGAACTCTGAATTTGTAGATATGTTCCAAGTTCAAGAAATAGAAACATCTGCTTTCCCTACATAAAATCTTTAACTTTTGAAGTCCTAAAATGAATTCCACCTGGTGTGGGCTTTTTCTCTCCTGCCTCAGTCTGCAGAAGTTGCAGATGATTTTGGATGTCAAGAAATTTTTGGGTATGACCGGTAAAACATAAAATATTAACAGATCAAGAAAGTAATTAATTACTTTTTTAGCTCCTGTTTCTCTTAGCACTTCTATTCAATTCTCATTCAGCAATCTTTCAGAGACCTTACACAGCAGACGACAACTCAAACAGCAGAAATTAAGTGCAGCTTTTAAAATGAGAACATGTTGTGGAATTACCCATTTCTGTAAGCTCTTCATTTAGCTCCTGGAGCCAAAAGATGTCCATGTCATCCAAGTCATAGCGACACACAGATTCTGCTAGTTCCAAAATGTTGATGTAACCTGGTTCTGTGGGTTCTTGGCTGGAACAGTGGATGTATTTCCTGGGGCGTGTATACAGTACTTCTTTTACCTTTTCTGCTACAACCCTGTGAGTGAAAAGAAAAAAAAAAGAAATACTTACAGCTTTTTAAGACCCATCCTTGAAAGACATAAAATATTTGCTCTAAGTGCAAAGAAAGCTGGGGTTTCACAGATTTTAAACTAGCCAATAAGTATAGTCAGCCTAGGGAGACAGGATTCTCTAAATGTCATTTTTTCACCCAAAATGTTCCAAGGTTTACTACATATACAGAACTCTTTTTAAAAAGTAAGCCTGTCCATATGACTTCAATTTAACAAATGCTACTGGTATGACAAAGCAACTGTTTCTGAAACCCACAGAAAGTATTATGCACAAAACCAATACAATCTTTGTCCTATATTCTTCCTAAATGATATAAGGAAATCTTGCCAACTGATTTCTTGAAAATACCAGCTTTTTCATGAAAGCTTACTGTAGTAATTCTACTGTAGTGTCTGTGTGTGTGGTGGAAAAATCCTTGCTCTCCATTTGGGATACTCAGTCGACCCTCATTTTGTAAATGACACCTTATCCACATTACAAATACATTATTTTTGTTATGCCAAAAACATTCTGATGCCAAGCAAAAATGTAAAGGGGAAAAGTCATCCAAGAAGCAACAGAGAAAAAGATTTGTGTTCCTTCTGTTGTTTCTTTCTGTTGTTTCTTTCAAGTATTTTCAGAGATAAAAATCGGTGTTTAATTGGTTTGATTTTGGAATGGAAAGAATCATCTTAACTAGATAAAGTTGAATCTTTCTCTGAATTCAATGCAAAAAGCCCTACATGTGGAAGGAAGCCAGAAAGATACAGAATGGAACAGTGCCATGCAAGAGCAGCTCTACACGCTTTCTAGAGCTCACCCTCCACAGGACAAGGAAAAGATAAAAACTCTGGAAAATAAGGCAGCAAAGAAGGAGGAGGCAGCTGTCAAGCTGTAACCCAAATAATTCTAACTGGACAATGTGGATTATCAATGTTAGCACAAACAATGTCCTTCTGCCATTCTTCATCCCCCTTCACCCTGCGCATTTTTTCCTCTAATTCCCTTGTGAGCTTTTCTTTTCTCTGGTCCAGCCAAATCTATAGCATTTCTTTCCTCTAATATAATACTGCTGGTATGAGCTGCAATATATTTATTTTTAATAGCTTGGTACTGACAGTAGCATCAGTGGAAATTAAATTATTCTGACTTAGCACTTTCACTAGACAATTCATTTATCTTTGTCTTGAAGACCACGCTGGCATTAACCTTTCTGTGTTGAAACACACTTTGTTTCCACCAGGAAGAGTTGCAGGACTACAGTGCTATGTTTCCCTAGTCTGAATACAGTGTGAGAGAACAGAAGATTCTTTATCTATCTTCAGAACCTGAGATCACTGAACTTCTATAATGTTAAACAGCTAACTGTGGTGAGAGAAGGTAGAAAAGATTAAAATATTGAGAATAACCAAAATTAGACTATATAAACAAATGAGTAATTTTATCAGGTATCAGTGATCACTGCATGCCTAGTGCTCTATATCATCATGCAGTGTAGGGAAACCTTTCAAGTAATATGCAAAAGATATGGGTTTATTTTTAATTTATTCAGCTCCCCATGCTCAAATAAAAAACAGCTTCTACTCCACAGCACCATGTGCCTGAAGAAAAAAGATCTCTTTACATTCACAATGTAGATACTGTAACAGCGTGCAGACAGAATGAGATCTGGACTGAAGCACCACAGAAATGTTTTCCAAATTGGCACTTGTGTGGTTTAAGAACATGTCTGAAAGCTGCTACACTGAAGATTTAAACATACCAACAGAGAAAAGCTGACTGCACTTAGACAACTTGGTTTTGAGAGACCATCTTCTCTGAGCTGCCATTTTGTGCACATGATCCATGTCTGATCACCAATACCTGAGAGAAGGCTGTGGAATAGTTTCTGGACTGGCTGGAACCTGAACCCCTTTCTCCCATTCTTGTTTCCATGTGTCCGCAAAGACATAATACTCATCAGGGTTGACATGGTGAGAATCTGGGAGTTTCATGGCACTAATGAGATCCTTGCGGAACACCTGCAGGAAACACAGAGTGCAAAGATGGATTTGAGAAAGAGCATTGCGTTAAAGAATGTGGCAGGTATTTTTCTTATCTACACTGAAACAGTGCATATACATTGATAATTTTTTTAAAGAGTATCAACACAAACAAATCAATTTGAAACTACCTAGATTATTACTTTTTAGTGCATTAGATAAGAAGTTTACACTAATTCAAAATCATGCTGCTGCCCAAAGGCTAACCAAAAAGAAGAAGGTTTTTACAGGTAAAAGGTTTTAACCAGAGAGAGGAGAAAGGAAGCCTGCATCTGATTCAAGACTCCTCACTGTATTTTTAATCAGCTTATTGCCAGCCTGTAGGTTGTACCCTAACTTAGACACAAGGTAGGATATCCTTTTCTTTCACTCAGTTCAGCTACTTTAAACTGTCATATTCATCATGGGCTACAAACAGTTGCCCTGGCAAAACTGATGGATAGGCACTTGCTCATTTATTAAAACCACTTGAAGTTTTATTGGTTGGAATCTCTGAGATTGAAGATGAACAGCTGCCTTTGCTGGAACACAAGACCTGCGTTGCTCTGTGTGTAAGCAGTGATGGACAATATCCAGCCTCAGCATCTTTCAGCAAACCTATACCATGAAACACCACCCTCATACAAAGCAAACCATAGCAGCAAATCTCCAGCCATAACACTTAGCTCCAGAGAGTTAAGTTTTTACAAGCATGTAACATGATTATCAGTCATCTCAAAGCTTACTTAATGTCAATATCTGTCAACTACAGGTGCATCTAATTTAAATAAAGAGCATATGTATCCTCTGTGTTTTTTTTCCTCCACTGCTACACTGCACCAGCTTAATGTTCAGTAAAGCAAAACAGTAACTGTGACTTGGTTTTAGGGAGACATTACAACTAATTAACTGTATTATTGTAATAAGAAATCAAATCCTCGAAGGGCAATAAAATGAAATGGAAAATATCCCTGCAGTAAGTTGTGACAGGTTGAACTCTCTTCTTACTAATTCAGTTTTGTAACCAGAAGAGTAATAAACAATCTCAGAGCCCAGTATCTTCATGTACCCTGTTCAATTTGACAGTACCAGACTGGTTATGCCTACTGCAAAAATTCTCAGCTGTTCTTGGAAATCATCAAGTAAATATTACTTACAAAGTCTCTGTGCTAAACAGGTATTGAAATAGCTGCTGGTGACCTGGAACATCAGCATTATTTCATTATGTTCTACAACTGCATCTCATATGGGCGGCCAGGAGAGCAAGCTGACCGAGGGTACTCAAACCCACAGACTCAAGGGTCTTGTATTTCCTATTAATGTGTTACCTGCCTTGGTTCAGAACACTGTTCACTGCTGCCTTCTGTATAAAACTCCTCAGGTACTTAACAGGCCTGTATTAAAATCTGAATGTCAAGCGTGAAAGCATTGAGACTGCAAGCATCCTTTTTTTTTTTTTCCCCAAGCACTATATGTACACACCAAAATAAAATGTAAAATTATTTATGCCACTTAAAAGGTATTTTAGTTTTCTGTGTTACAGGTACAGAGCCAGAATTATGAGAAACACTAACATGGCACAATTCCAAAGAACACTGGAAGGGAAAAGTATGATACAGGGGAAGTGCAATGACTGCTTTAATAACCAGAAAATATATTTCTCAATTCTTCTCTGAGGCAAGTGCTTTACAAACTACCTTTTAAGCCACTGACAGAATACAGAAGTGAAGTATTTCCTATCAAACCCACTATTTCTTAACCACTAGATGAAAAATGCTATTAAAGGCATCAGTATTCTAACTACATTGCTTAGCAGCAAATCTTCTGATCATCCATTATGTATGCAAACTGTATCTCTATTTTTAGAGCACAAACCCCCTGGAGATGAACTTCTTCTGGGTTTCTTTTGACTGTTGTAAGTACTGACCACACCATCACCATGCCACAACATAAAGTTCTCTGCTTCAGATTTCTACAGTTTACAGTACAGGTACCACTGAAGGTCAAAGATTTAATCAATAAAAAGATAATTGTTGAAATCTTAAGGAACTCCAAAACTCAGCTACGACTTCCTAAGAATTGCCTGTTCATACTTGTGATTAATAGTGCAATTGAGGATTTCTTGCAGACACTTGGAATCATTACAATCTTTAGCTCTAGTCATTCTTCATTTCTTCACGTGTGGTAAAGCAAGGTCTTCCAACAGTAAAATACTCTCAGAGGGCAACGTATGAAAATACTCAGTCTGTATTTCTTTCGTCATGGAAGTAAAGCAAAACACTCAGGGGACCCAAAGAGAGTTTTCTGACAAATCAAGTAAATTCTACTTCAGCAGTCAGCCTCAAGGCCATGAACTAAGCCATCTACACAAAGAGCAGCACACACGCCTTCAGGATTTAGATAGCCAGCTTCTCCTCGTGGCTGTTTCTTTCCAACATTTATTTGAAAAACAAATAAATGCTGCTCCTTTACTAGCTGTGTCCACAGAACAACAGCTAGTCTGCTCCACAGCACACACTCTTCCCTCTTGGCAAGAACTACCTGCATTTCCAGTTAGTCCATGAAGCTCAATGGTCAATCTTTCAATCACCCCAAAGTAGTTCTACTTCTTACCTTATATAAAGGACAACCCCTCAACTTTATCTTAACATCACCTGTAGTATCATACATATTGAAAATACCTGAAAAATGAGCATGCCAAGGCTAGGCTTATAAGGTATTCCCATCCAGAAACACCACTCCTCACAGACAGACTCAGCTGGTGCCAAGTGTCTTTAGCACACAACAGAGCTGAGCTATAACCAAGTGCAGCTTCCAGAGCCACACAGAAGTGGGAAACTCCCCACCACTCAGAGCATTCCACAGTAGTTACTGTGTGACAGTGGGATTTTTTAAAAATAATTTTTAGCAAAGAAAGCATGAAAGTACAATCGAGTTTTAGCCTTACCATGCAAGACTGCTTGGTCTGAACTTAAAATTTCATTTTGCTGCCACGAATTTTTAGCTTCAACCACAAACAGTGCAGCACTTCGAATAAATTACATCAATGAAATGTGTCTGCTTACGTAATCATTGTCTCATAATCTAATCATTACCACTTCATTGAGAACTTCTATTACATATTTCATGCTTTAGAACTGGGGCTTAAATGTAGAACAAAAGACCTTGTTCTTTAGTCATGTTGTGGTTTTAAGCCCAGCTGGAAATGAAACACTACTCAGCTGCTTGCTCAACCCCCGCCCTGTCTTCCCCCCCAAACCTGGTGGAATGGAGAGCAGAATCAAAGTAAAATTTGTATGTTGAGATAAGAACAGTTTAATAATTGAAAATAAAGTAAAATACTATAATAATGGTTAATAATAGTAACAATAATGATAATAAAAAGGAAAAACTCAAACAAGTGATGCACAATACAGTTGCTCACCACCCAGTGACCAATGCCAGACCCCACTTCCCAAACCCAGATCAGCTCCCCTTCCGGTTAACTCCCCTAGTTTATATAACAATTCTGTGGTGTGGAATATCCTTTTGGTCAGTTTGGGTCACCCGTCCCAGTTATGTTCCCTCCCAGTCTTTTTGGTTTTGTGGTTTGTTTATTTTTTATTGCATACCTCCTCCCCGACAGAGCATGAGATACGTAAAAAAAGAAAAGTCCTGTATTTGGGTAACACAAGTTACCAAATAACCAAAGCATCACTATGTTATCAACACCATATTAATTCCAAATCCAAAACACAGCCCTGCAACAGCTCTTGAGAAGAAATTAGCTTTACCCTTGCTGAAAACAGAACAGGTCAGTATTAGTGGTTTGTTCTGCAGTAGAAGTCTGCCTGCTTTTGCTGAGGAAATTAGAACTTCCCAGTCAGCTCTGCAGACACACTGCCATCTATAAAGCCTTTAAAAGCTAAATTATATAAAAAGTCTTGTGAAATATGGATGCTGTGCTCCCCCAAAGCACTAATACACCAAGAAACAATGATATCAAAGATAAGAGTTTGTACATTATATTTGTTTTTCAGACTTCTGAGTCCTATTTGGAAATTATGTTAGAAGAGTATGTCCGAGAAAAATTAACTACTTAGAATTTATTTTAAAATGCTTCACTGAAAGCCATCTATGATTTGAACCCAAACTCCTTCTGGAAGCACTCTATGGAAATGCAATATATAATCTTCCTCACTGGACCCTGCTGTGCTTATTCTGAATAAATCAGGCTTTGAAACAAAGACTATGATTTTGCATGAAGTATCCTTATCCATTAAAGATATCAGGAAGAATACAAGTAATGCTATAGAGCATTACAGTAAAATACTAGCACTGAAAACAGAGAATGGTCTTGACAATAAAATGGCCTTCTACAAACCCCATCTTTTATGAACAATTCAAATATCAGATCTGCACAGACTGCCAGGCACCTTCTGTTCATGACCACTGCAAACTTAAAACCACATTAAGAAAAAATGAGTGAAATACCTTTTCCAATATCCCTCTGTAAGCTACTACTGAAGCTGACTGATGCCACTGCTCATTCACCATGTCTTGCCCAAATGCACACGTGAGGAAAAATAAATGGATTGTGTCATCTCTTAAAAATGAAATGTAAGCCAATACTTCTTCTTGTGACATTCTCCGTGCTTTCAGGTACTTTGATCAACTGCTTACAAACTCCCAACACAAGTAAGTCACTTGTCACAGGTATCTAGGCCATGACTGGGAATCACACCTCCAAGGCTTAAGTAAATTATGGGTTAATTGCTCCTGTTACCATCAAAGCCCACTTTATGCTGGATTGCATGTAATTGCTTCAGTAGTGAGGCTTCCCCTGCACCCAGCAGAACTCAGCAACTCAGGCTTTTCATCACACCCATCACCTGGGGAGTCAGGAGACGCACTGCTCAGAAACACAGAGCTATGATTTTTTTTGAAAAGCAGAAGGGAAATACTATGTCCTGACTTTCCTGCAAAAGTATATTAGATCTTTTACAGCAAACAGCATGGAATGAGGGCCAGCATCCCCTCTAACCAGACAATATCTAGCATTTTTCTAGATTTTTGGTGTCCCTCCCAATCCATCTCAAAGGCCAAGTTTGAAATTCTATTGTCAAACCCTTGGGTTTATGTGAAATGTAAATTACACAAGAGTTTTTCCATCGTGTCGAGGGTCAAATAATCTTTCCTTATTCTCCTTTGAAAGGATCTAGTAACTTTTATTCCCATAAGCACCCCCAAGCATTACAGCTTACTCTACTATTGTAGCTCTCAAGAACAGGCCCTCAAGCAAACACACGAAGCAGCAGGTTTACACCTAAAATCACATCATATATAATAAACCACAACTTAAATTCTAATATGACTTATTACAAGTGTAATACAACCACAAAGAATCTGAGCTCAGTTGATCTTTGTATGGATGTTTGACACTATGCGCAAAAGACTCCCCATTTACAGGGGATGAAGCTCCAAGAACAGAATTTGGTGACCCTATCCTGGAAAGGTATAATTTTTCTTGCTAATACATCGCAACCTCGGCATGAAGTTGCTGAACTAAGAAACTTACCTTACAGAGAAGTGTAGAAACTTAAAGCTGGTTTGCTTTGGGTTTTGCTGCCAAAAATTGCGCAACCAACCAAAGTAAATAAAAGGCAACACAAATTTCAATAGCAAATGAAACTACAGTTCCAGGCACATATACCAACTAGACTGAGAAACTTAAAATGTTAAAAATGCTGTGATAGTCAGGAATATGTGTAGAAATAAATTTGTAGTTCTCAAACATCCACACAATTTGGACAAGCAAGGCAGCAAATCCTGATGTTAAAACCCCCTTCTCCCTAAAACTATTTTAATGAATTATCCAGGACTCAAGCAAATTAAATATTGTACTTTTCATTTAAGTAGCCATGATTCTTCCCAGCCTCCTTTTACAAGCATGTATAGGAAAAGCCAGGAAACTGGATACTAAATCAATGCTACCTAACATCATGTCTCTGACAGTATCTCATGAGCCAGAAGAATGTGCAAGAACATGTCAAGTTTCCTTCTGGTTGCTAATCAGACATAAGCTTTGGATTTTTGGGGTTAAGCCTAACAATCAATTTTTAAAGTGGTACTAATTTATACAGATATTTTAAAAAATCTGTACTTGCTATCATCTGTCCAATTCATTTTTTAATCTTGTTTAATTCTCAGTCTCAACAACTTCCTGTAGCAGATGAGCTTCCCAGCCTAATTGCATGAAAAGGATATCCTTTTAATTGCTACAGATTTTCTAAATTTTGGCCTCATTTTTCAATGCTCACGGCTGCCTTTTCTGTCCAGTTCTTCCATCACAAGGACAGGCAGGACTGAAGCACTCTAGCTCTGCTGTTTCCAACCCATTCATTCTTTACTGTTATGCCTGCTCATTCACTTCAAAGGTAAAATAGCTCAGCTTTTTCACAAGCAAGCTCTTCCACACCTTTCTGCATTTGGGTCATCTCTTCCTAAAGAGTTCAAATAGCCTAAGACAGTATCTCAAAGGAAAAAAAGAAAAAGCTATCGTAGAAGTAACTGATGAGTTTGCACCTCCAACCTTACATATTTTTTTTTTTAATCAACTAACCCAAGCAGGCTAAAAAGTAGCTCATGGATAACACATGCTCACCAGAGGACTTGAGAAGCCTGTACATGTCTCAGATAATTCAGAATTTTTTAAGGTAAGCATGCACATAAAAGTGGCAGTCTCGTATTACACATGGTGCATGCAAAGCAATATAGTTTAACCATGTTGCCCACTCAGTCACAGAACAAAATAAAGCACTTCCAAACTGTAAAAAGAGTCCATTTGCTGCCAAGAGTCTAGTCTTACAGGCTGCTTCTCAGGATCAAGACCTACGATTTATGTGGCAGTTAAATGCCACTAAAAAGAGTTTCACATACCCAAGTAATGAATGCAGACCATTTACTTTTGGAAGATAAGCTGCATTTCACATGATAATACAGCTGTCACAATCAGCAATGAGGGATTAAAACTACTCCTGCTGTAGGATTCGAAACCCTATTTGCAAAGGGAAGTAAAATATTACCATGTTATATGGACGGGGTTTAAAAAAAAAGTACAACGCTAACTTAACTTCTTTGCACTTTCAAGGAGGAGACAGGATTGAAAAAAGATATACATAAATTTGAGTGTCATAAAGATCTCCTAGGCTCTTTTGAGACCCTACAACCACATAAGGGAAAAGACATGGTCAGTCATATAGGCCAGTCCAGCTAATGCATTTTCCCTGCAAAAATGATTCCCACTACTCTGCCATCATTTTCTGCCTCAGCTTTCATGGAGACGGGAAACTGCCAAGTACAGGCTTCATGCTGAGCCAGACATCCAAATGTCTCCTACCCTGCTGCTCCCACACAGCCTACTGCAGAAGGCTGTGAGTCTCTCCTGTCTACATTTAAATCCACTGAGGGGCAACACCACAAATGGTATGTGGCCAACATCATCATAAAAGTCTCCAAACCAGCTATGACTTTGAATTACTGGTGTGCCTCTAATCTCAACACAGCTTATTTATTCACAGTAAATGCTAAAGCTAATTGGTTAACACAATTTTTAAGTCACCATTTCAGTAGTTTGTGATAGACTGTAATCCAGAAGGTGAGCAGCAAGAAAGAGACACAGCCCTGCTTTTGACATTACCTACCGAAGCATCATTGCAGGCTTCCCTTGTTCTCATCGTCTTCTCCAAGGAGGAGACTGGAGTAAGTTGAAACCACATCCAACCCAGTAACATCAATCAATCAATCAACCAATCCCTTCTGGACTGATACAGGCTCTGGAAACGGGCTTTGACATTTACACTGTATCACAACACCTCTTGGCCTGGCAGTAACCAGAGGACCTCGCTCCACTGAGGCCATTCCCAAACCCACCTGGATTCTAAAGCACCTGGAAGGCAATTCAAGCAGTCCTCAGATGCAGCCACTCATCGCTTTTTACAGGCAACCTCAGAGGACACAGGCATATTTAGATAAGTCCTGAACTGGACATATACTCACTACTTGCTTATTGGAGCACTAAACCCAAGCTTTTATTTGGAGAGAACCCAGATACTCAGGTTGGGCTGGTGATGGTCGAGGAAGGGGAAGAAAGCATATGTATTCACATGCAATTTATTTTAAAAACCAAGGCTTACTGGCATGAAAAAAAAAATTATGTATGAAGACCATGAACAAAAATATTCCCAAACAACTATTTATAGCTTTGACCTTCTAGATTTTCTGCATCACTAACTCAAGAAACAGCCTGCTGCCTGGCAAGCAGAGGTGAATGAAAGGAGAGCAATGCCAACTTGTTATAGAGAGGCCTTGCTAAAGAGATGCTGTCAGCCTGAAAATTTAAATTTCTATCTAACAGATATTAGATGTGTAGTGGGGTCCCTTTTCAGTATTTGCTTTACTCCCCTGTCACCACTTGATGCATAAATAATCAATTTCAATGCTCTGCTGACAAAAGCATTTTGTATAATACACTTCCCAGCATATGCTTTTCAAGGGGTTGGAGGGAGTGCTTGCTTTTAGCAGAACAAAAGCAAAATGTAAAGAATAGCCACAAGTCTTATGTACAAGAGGTACAGTACTACTGTCACCTTCCCTTCCACTCCCTTTCCAGGAGAACTTAATTCATTTCAGGGATCTTTTAAATATTTTACTCAGGACACTCTTTCCAAAGAGGATATATTCTCAAGTTTGGGATTTCTTCCCCCCCTTTTTTTTTCTTCTTTTTTCATCCCAGGGGGAGAATCTTAAATCAAATATGACAAAGAGATTCCAATATTACTAGAAGGATTACATTATGAAATAGACTTCTTAAATTTCAAGTGCATATTCCAGATTTTGTTCTTCAAAATTTCATATTTTCAAGCACTAGAGGAATCAAGATTTTGCCTCAGAACTGGTAAAAGGCAGCAAAGATGATCTCAAAAGAAGGAACTGAAAACACTGCTCATTTTAATTCCTAGAAGTTATGTAAACAGAAAACTTGTATGCTACATAGCTGGACCACATCTTCATAATTATTGTTTTGATGTACATATGCACATAAAGAAAGAGCAGAGCAAGCTCAAAGAAGGCTGTAATAGGGTAATCCCTAAGATGAAGAGATACAAGAATAAAACTGGATGGCTGGGCAGAAAGAAGGGATTGGTAAGGGACTATCACCAAGGTGTATCTGAAACAGCAACAAGCTTGGCAATGTATGTGCTTCAGCTCCCATTTGCACAGCTTGACTGGTAACAAAGCTACTGCCTAGGCACACATGAGCAACACTTACAAGACCTCAATAGCCACAAGCTGCTTTAAGATTTAAATTCTTACAGAACCATAATCCTCATAACAACATCTTAAAGGCAAAAAGCTTAGTGGGTTTTTCTTAACCTTCTTGGTGGCTGCAAATAAAACACTATGTAGCTAGTTAGTTCTAGCCAATTTTTTTTTTGAACTTTTTTTTGCATTTTCTTTTAGAAGTAAGTGAGTTTTCTTGAATTGACTTGCAGTAAGAATTAAGCTTCCAAAGAAATTACACACTCTGTATCATTTACCTTGTTCTTATCACACCAAACCCACCTACTTAGCAGCATTTAGAAAAGAAGCACGAAGCATGTTTGCTGAATAGCTTAAGCTATAGGAGCACAATCTACATATTCCACACAACCTTGCACAGCAGCAACCACTCAGGTAAAAAGCTGCTGATAGAGTAAATAACTTTAAATTCTATAGAAATAAAGTGAGGTTTGTCAGTCTTTTTTCAGCAGTCATACTAAAATACTGAAGGACTCATTCAGAGGCAATGGGATAACAAATAAGGGGAATTAGCTACAAGAAATATTTCTCAAATTTACAGTTGGTATCAGACTTCAGCCCTTAGGAAAGCAAGCATAAAATCTAGAGAAGGCAGCCAACAAATCTTCCACTAAGAGGGGCCACCAATGGAATGGTCGACAGGATGGCTTTGGGCACTGGATTGTGCATAAATGTCAATTTATTAAATAGGTCAGTACAGGTCCAGTGACAGCGGTGGTAAGTGTTGAGGTTCTAACAAGTGGGGATGGTAGAGTAAACAAAAAAGCTACATTGACAGTAAAAAGCCAAGAGTAACAAAGTAGCAAACACTGCATATACATATCCTACCCACTTAAGTGTCCCACTGTTTCATCCTGAAGCAGAAAGACAGTATCCTTCCCAAACACATACATATGAACCACTTTTCTGTGCTATGCTCTCACATCGTAAGACCATACCAGCTTTTGCCGATTTCAAAATGATATTAAAATTCCAGGGAAAGAACAAACTACATGTTACTATCTGCAAATGCCCTAAGCCATTTTGGTCCATCAAACATCAGAGTTCCTATAATAGCTACCCGGTGAGGAAAATGAGGGTTCACAGAGAATTTGACAGGTGACAAAAGGACTCACCAGCACTAGATTCATAGCTCACTTCTTCAAGGCTTAGAAACATGAAAACTGTATGAAAGAAAACTACCAGTGACCAACCCAGTTCTTACCTCAGCAGGCTTCTTTTGTTCATTTGCTGGTGTTTTTGACTTGCTCCTGTATTTAGAACAAGAAGAAAAGGAAGTGGAAGGACCTGTTAAAAAAAAGAAGAAATAAAAAAGGATCATTATAGCTCGGTTCAATTCATTTAATTTTTCCAGTGAAACAAGGCACTCCAATCTCTTGAATTATAATTTTTGACAAGATGTGGGCAAAAAAAACCTGTTAGGCAGTCTGTAGGCCTAATTTCAGCTCCTCCTGTTCCACTCGTTCTTTATAAAACCACAGCACACCAAGTTTATGGGTACACTCTGCTCTGCCCAATACAAGCACGAGTAAACAGAAACAAGCAGACAGACTGCTTTCTTTCATTTAGTTCCCTTCAAACAAAGTGGAAGGAAGAGTAAAACAGAGCTTGAAAATGCTCCAAAAAACCGCCCTGAAGAACAAAGCAATGATACTAAAATGTGCTAATGAGAGATGCAAAAAACCCATAGTGTAATATCTTAGATGTTTCTGGCAAAATGTTATTTCAGCAGAGGATACATCAATGACTTGCAGTAAATATGAATCATTATTATGTATAGAGCTACTACATAGGCACAGGTTTATAAGAAACAAACAAGACCCTGTCACACAGGGTTGTTCTGTTTTGGGTTTCTTGCAGATAAAATGGGAAGATATTCAGGTGGATGTCTGCCAAGGAACACTTAAAGTGTAACTTTACTGAATTGTTGAACAGTCTGAAGCGGAGTAGATCAAGAACCAGTATGAGATAATACAACAATCAATATACTGATTGTAACTCTAACACATTAATGCTCAAGTAACTTGCCATGCCCAACTGTTTTAATGTTGAAGCTCTGCATAACATGAGACAATGGGATTCTTTTTTAAAAAATGATCACAATAGAACTCTGGGCAGTAAAATTTCTCTTGATTTACAGATTTCTTCTCGCCAACTATGAATGGGAAAAATATACAAGTTTCTCTTGAAATTCTAAGTATACTCAAAACTCCCCTTATAAGATCCTTTGCCTTATTTTCCTCCGGTAACGTGATTCAGAACACCAAAGACCACAAATACAAAAAGAAATCAATCAAGAAATATTTTTTTTTTAAATTTTAAGAGGTGAAACGGTTTGCCTTCAAACCACAGAGGGAAACCACAAGGGGGTGATAGACCAAAGAAAAACTAGCAGGTATTACTTACTCTCATTGTCTGAACTGTCACTGGTGCTTAGATGCCTGTGGCGTTTCATCCTGACGCATCCTAAAGAGAAAAAAAACCAAGTTGATGACAACCGTTCTACCAGAAAATCACCGGCTGCTGGTTGACGCCAAGTTCTTCAAACTTAAAGGCAAAGCTCCTCTGAAGAGGTCTCAGGCATACAAGCAATCCCAGTTCAGTCACTATGCTTTTTTCTGCAAGCAACTATTAGATCACAGTACTACTTGTGAAACTGAGCACCCCCAAAACCAGCCTGCCTCTGCTGGGCAGAGCTTGCTTTTAATTTTGCAGAAAGAACAGCAACCCGCCAGCTGATTCCCGGCAGGGCACGAGCGGTGCGCTGCTCCACTCAATGTCCCATCTGTTCAGCTGGAGGAAGAGTTGCCATGGTGGCAGTAGCTAGCTGAGAGATGGGTGGAGGCCAGGAAATAAGGTGGATGCACAGCAAGGCAAGGATTTAGAAATATAACACACCTTAAAAAAACCTAAACAAACAAACAAAACACAAAGAAACCTTAAGGCATCCATGCAAAGCAAAATGCAGATTTTAAATAGCGACAATCATTGAAAGCAGTGACTGATGCCATTTAAGTCATCTGATCACCATTTACTTGACAAGCAATGTGGTTTTCAGAAGTTTAAGAAGTGAACAAGAGTATCACTGAGAAATACTTCAATGGCACTGCACTAGTTGCATTAAAAAAAGGTTTTGAACTTTTCAAAATTCATTTTTGAACATGTAATGCTACAGAGAGAGGGGAAGAAGAACTTTCTGCACCTCTACTTAATAAAAGAAAAATCAAAACAGTTGTCAGCTATATACTCTAAAACAAGTGCCAAGAAAAATCTATATATATTCTTATTAGTCCTGCCACTATAATATTCAATGTTACCTTTGTTAACTAAGGTTCAATAACAGTTTACAATTAATAGCAGTAAATAAAAACCACCCCTATTTTTGTAATGGATTGAATTCAAAAATCAATAAAGAAAATAAGTAAAAAGTAATTCTACAGGAATATACAAGAACTCTATCTTTTTTTGCTTGTTTTTAAGCAGAAGATATGCTCAAGTAGGTTACAGATAGCTGAACCTGAAATGTCTTCAGTACTGTAAGTGCCAGCTTGGCTACACCTGAAGTGTAAGCAGCTTCATTGCTTAAACATAACCACATGCCATTAAAAAAAAACAACACAGCTGAATATCCCATTTGATAAGCACTCCACATTAGTTACTGTACAATGGGTCTTGAGATTATCCAAATACCATGGGATAAACAAGATCTCCAGATAAGAGAAGCCTGACCAAAGGCTTTGAAGAGATTGAAATTGAATTGTTTGCAGCACAAGTGTTTAATTTAGTGGAAAATTTCAGCAGTCTTTGTATTTAAGAGAGTGAGTTTACTGAATCTAAATGCAGTGATCACTCGAAGTTTAAATCAATCCTTTCAACCTGTTATAAAAAAAGACATTGTCCACACTCCTGAAATCTGACAAAGGAAGCGATGCTTCCAGTTATCAAGAAAGCAGATACAGAATTTCTGAGCCAGGTATTTAACCTGGGGAGAAGACAGAAAGACACAGGACAAACGTCATTTGCATCATCACTTAAGCAAGGTATAAAATTCCATTACATAACAAATAATTTCACATTAATTCACCTTCTCACAGCTCAGGCAACACAGAGGAGATAAGGCAGCCATGCTATATGTGCAGGCCAGTGTCCAAGAAAAGAGCAACATCAATTATTAAATACTCAAAACACCACAGGGCTTTGCTTCCAGCAAGCAATGTAAGGTAGCTTATACAGATGAAGAAACTTCCATGAAGCTCTTGGACAAAAGTTGTTTGACATGTAGAAGACACTTGGGTCAGAAGGACTTGTCTTTGTACATGTTTTGGGGGCACCAGGCTTGAAGTTTGCTGCAGGGTACTTAAGGCAGGTCTGGAAGACTACTTTAATATTGCCAACTTGCAAAATTTAAAGGCATGGATTTTAATCAAGAGCAAATAAAATTGTACTGCCCGTTTGAGAGCTTGCACTCCAGGCCAAACCCAGCCCCTTGGAGCATGCAAGTCTCCCCAAAAGACACAGGTTCTGCCCATGACAACTTCTCTGCTGGCAGGTTTCACTTCCTGGCTTAAAGACCATCAGGTATGTTAGAAGACCTTGGGAGACAACAAAAAAAAGCGTCTAGGTGAGCCAAGCAGTATTCTCCACTTCCACTTCTTAGCAAATAGCAAGCACTTCCATTTCCTAGCAAGAAATGGAAGTGCTTGCTACTTGCTTTAGTTTTATGTTCAGGTGAATTTTTGAGCAATTGTTAAAAGGTGTTGAAAGCTTATGGCAGGTCTTTCCCATCTCTTAGAGTCTATATAAACCAGCAATAAAACCCTTTCGTTCTGTACTACGGACAGCTATCTGCAAAGTATAACATGAGCATTCAATTAAAGTAGGGTCAAACATGAGCTTGAGAGACAACTACAGGACAGAACACCCAGGAAGCCTGGACTTCTGCCTGGGCATCTAGGAAAGAAGAGCAGAGATGCCTACAAAGACAGCTTACATAGAAATGGCAAGTGTAACAAAACCTTTAAAACAGAAAGCACACCTCTGCCAAACCCTCCATGAGAGTAGAAAAACAAACAAACACACACTAAACAAAACAAAAGTAACAAGCTGTTATTTGAGAACTGGGTTTGTAGCAGCTCAGGCGAGAGATTTACACCTCCACGATAGCAGACAGAGACAAAAAAAGTAGCCACTGAGGGCAAAAAGCCCTGAATAGTAATAGTACTGGATTCCTGCCTGATTTTTTTCAGCAATATTAACCACATCAACAGTGTTTAAAAGTCCACAGAGTTAGAACAAATTACAGGTGTGCTATGTTTGGTAAGTCAGGTTATTTAAGTGCCTAACAGGCTACAAGTTCACCCTGTGTCCACACACTATGCAGGAGGACCCAGAGCCTCAGCACCATCCAGCAGAGACCACTTTTACAGGGGATTTCACTTTTTAACAGAGAACCGCTTTGCTGTACCCTTGTGTACACTGGGACTGCCACACAACTTCCAGCTCACTTCCTCCCCAAAGCACGAGGGCTCATCAGAAAGGTTCCCTGATAATGATGCCTCCATGCCCTAGACACTAGAGAGGGATCCCAAAGTAACATCCATTCAGTGGGAAAGCTCCTGCCTCACTTCACCTGCCTTCGAAGAATGGAGAAGAATCAGAAGCTGCTCAATTCAGAAAAACAAAGGACACCTCCTCCTCCCTCCCACCCATGAAAATTGATGTCAACCTTTCCCAGCTTCAGTCCAAAATCCCCAAAGCAGACTGGCATCCTTCAGTTTGTCCAGGCATTTTGCAAATGGACATGCTGAACTTCCTGATCAAAGTTTTAACATTGACACTTTCAAACAGCTTCAATGTACAAGCTAAGGGAGTGTAAAGCAACTCAAGACTGAAACGTTGTTGCAGAGCAGAAGAGACGTGGCTCCGCCCCCCTCCCCTCAAAATACCTGGAGAAAATCCTTGTTTCTCAGTCACTAGATCGTGATTCTCACTACCTTAGAAAGTAAGGAGGGTGCTTTGGCTATGGACTTGAAGAGTGCACAGGCATTTTAGGCAAGCATAGATGACCTCAAAAATGATCACTAAAAATACAAACAATATATTTAGTGGTTTTGCCCCTCTTTTTTTTTTTTTTTTTAATCCACAGAGGGACTAACATCTTATTAATCACTTGTATGACAACATATACAAATTCTAAAGATGCCCACCTTCAGGAATCTTTTAAATGAAAACTGAAAAACAGAAGCAGCAGTAAGAAATCATCACACCACAAGGAAAAAGATGTTCAACTCTCCAGGCAATTACTGCAATGAAACATTTGCTGGTATCCTTTTTAATATTAATTACTAGAGTTATTCCTAAACTTGAACTATATTCTGCACCTGTTGCACTTCTAACTTGCCAAGCCATGGCTGCACATTTATGCCCAATCTGCCTGAAACAGCTTAAGACACGAACTGCAACTTTAAAAAAGAGAAATCAGCATCATTGCCTTGCAGTCACCTTAACAACTGAACACAGGTCAAGATGCCCTGAACCTTTTTGTGTGTTTAAGCAGAAAACAACCCCAGGAAAACCTCAGCCACAGACAGAAACACTGCGCTGCCAGCTTTCCCTGGCTTCCACAAGGCTGCTGTACATACTGGGAATTTTGCCTTGGAGACAGAACCGATGCTTGTATCCAACACATCACTGCACTTTCAAGGAAAGCCAGGAAAAAGCCACCCTGCACGCACCTGGCTGAAATTAAAACATGAATCCCAAGCTAAAAGGAATCAACACCTCAGCCAGCATGTGCAAGAATCTTAAGACAGTAACACTGATATTTCCAAAAATCTAAGGGATATGTTTTGTAATTAATGATTTCTAAGTTATGCTTGCTCCTTTTTGCTCATGCACAAACATTTGCACTGCTAAAGTGAACAAGAAGCAGCCACTTGCCTCTACCACCATCCTCTCCTGCCACTGCAGAAAATCAATGTAACACTGACTTAAGGCACTTCCCACTTTTCAAAGCTAGTTACCATGGATTACTCAAAAAAAAAATCACTCAAGCAGCGCATGTAGGTAGCAGACAGGTAACAAAATTTCAAACCTTATCCAAAACAAAAACCCATTTCAAATACCTGCAGAAACAAGACAAAAAAGATTTTTTCTTTTTCAATTTGCATCAGAGTAAACAACTAAATTTACCAAATAAACCATTACATTTAGCTTCTTTTTCTAATGCATTCCTCTGGATAGTTCATCCATAACAGCAGACACAAGGATGAGATATCACAGAGTCTGAATTTGTACAGCATATTAGGCAAGACATCAGTGACAAGCACACAAAATGAATCCTTACAGCCAGCCAAGATTTCTGAACAAAACAGTGTCTCCAAGGAATAGCTGTGCTTCCTGGCTTCAGTTTGCTGCAGACAAAGGTTAAACACATCCATACACTACTCAGTACCTGTTAGGACCTATAAAGATGGAAAAAACAGAACCAGAACATTCAAGAAGCTGTTAAGCAAATATATCCTAGACCTGTGAGATTTTACTTCTTCACATCTTAAAATAGCCTGACAAAACTGGAATTGGCCACAACACTATGGAAATTTTCAAGTGGGACAAAAAGAAACCTACTTTATTTTATTAAAAAGAAAAACAGCATCTATGTATGAAAACCAAATGACAGACTACATGCAAATTTCAGACAAAAATTCTGTACTTACATTTTTACAATATGGCTTGTCTACAAAAAAAAAAAAAGGCAGAGGCAGTAGGTAACAATTTCCAAGTCTCCAAAATGTGGTTTATGTAACTGTTAAATTTAGATTAGGAAGCAAATTATCTTGAAAGGTCTCTAGAAAATGTATTACAGTAAAACCATTTAAATAGGTCAGATTTCATAGTCAACTGCCAGGGAAATTATGAAATATGAATAGAGTTAATACAACCTTTCAAATAACTAGAGGAAGAGAGATCACTCGTGTTTGTGGTTTTTATTATTATTTTTTAATATCCTATCCAATCTCACAAAAAGGCTATATAAAGTGGAAAAAATACTTACTTAGAACCTAGTGTAGCAATATTTGCTACACTGGAAAAGTTTGAACGGTTAATCAATTCACAGAATAGGATGATCAGCAAACAAAGTAACAACCTTAACAATTCTGTGATTGCTTTTTTATTTCACTCTAACCAGAAAATTCTTTAAAATTTATAGCATACACCTACTCTACTCAGGAAGTCCACACAGAGTGACCACATCTATCCTAGTCTCCCCTAACTCCCAAAATAAATTAATGAATTATTTTGCGAAGATTGTTCTGGGCCCACCACAAAATAAAATTTTTCTTGCTACTATTCCATACTAAGCCTTGATTAACATAATAATCTGTAATTCAACAAAGGAGGAACGCACCGGTTTTTAGAAGCAGCAGTACCAGCAACAGCCAATGCCTTTGTCATTAGGCAGTAAGTAATTGTAACAAGCAAGGAAGTGCACATTACAGGAATCTGGCTAATAACATGGGACTATATGAAATGCAGTAGCAACAAGACATAGTCTCAAACTCCATCTTCCTTTTATCTTACATCTTTATATAAAGCAATTCAGCAGGTGCCTCAAAGGTACTGTACGTTTAAAAAGGAGAAGAAAAAAGAAGTCCAAAATATCATATTCCAACATGACATACCCCCTGAAATTGTTAAATTCTGGACTGCAGTCACCTGATAGATCATAAAACCAGGATGAAGAAACCACAAATATAATCACACACACACACACATTCATTGTGGATTATGGGCCAAAAGGGAACCCTGACATCATTTCATGTGCTCTTCTACCATGATGATCCATCATTCAGTCTAGTGCAAAGTACTTAATGACCATCACTTTGCCTTCGAAGTATAAAAAGAGGTAAGTGATGCTACTTCACATCAATAACAGGCTTTGACGACACAATAAAATACAGCACACCCCAAGTACCTTTCCTACCTTGAAAAGACAAGTACAGTTTTTAATTTCTGGTACCGCATCCATGCATTGACCCACTTTGAGGGCAGGGGAGCAGATTTACACCAGAGGCCTTCTAAATTGCCTCACCCCAAGCAGCTTGTTAAAAACCAGAAATCCTCAGAAGAACAAATCACCAGCAACACATGCAGTGCCACCATTACCTCAGCAGAAACTCTCCAAGAGGCTACAAAGAAATTACACTGCATTTTGTACTTTACAAAGCACTGTCTTCCCAGTGCTTTCCTGACACCCAACAGTGACTTAGTGGCCTTATTTTCATCTTTGAGGCAAGCTCACATGTTGGCCTGTACACAGAACAGCCAGGTGGGCCAGGCTGACATGGAAATATTTCTGTCCACTAAACACGCAGTTTTAGCATTAGCATCCTGAAGATAATACAGATCTGGGCAGAGTCAATCAAAACAAAAATTAACAACATCAGACTGTGATTAATTCAAGCAGATACATCACTGTGTACGTGGTTCTCTGCTTCAGCCCTCATTATCAGTTTTGTACTCCTAAGCACAACACTGGTTTTATACCAGCTGTTTATTAACAGGACTATCATTTTCCTAAAACAGCAGCAGAGATTTGGATTTCCTTCAAAACACCATATTGCATTTGAATGCAAGTCTGATTTTAAGATAAAATTTTAAAAAACCCAAATCCCTTCCTTCCCTAGAACCACAACCAGTCTGGTGCTGCCTGGCATTGCCACGCTTACACGCCTGAAGCGTGTCTGCCTGGCTGCAGCCCGGTGAAAACTCCTCACACCCACCTCCCAGCTCCTCTCACCCTCCTCCTGGCATCACTCCCAGGCAGGGAAAAGGCTAAAATCAGGGTACATCCCTCAGAAACGGGAGTCATGGCTCTCAGCAGGGTACTGTGCCTGCCCATCCCAGCCAGGCCCATCTCGTTGGTGTAGGTCCCTCCCTGTGGGAGCAAGGAAGTCCCCAGCATGATGAAATGAGGAACAAGTTCCCAACAGGAAAATCACAGTGATTTTGAACAAACAAGCACCACCACCTGCTGAGGTGACCAGCAGGACATTGTCAACAGAGGGATGCCACTACAGCTCTCACTTCCTCTGCTCAGCATCACATAAACTGTCTCTTGTCAGGCTGCTGGAAACAACACAGCAGCTAATCGATCCCTGAAGGAAATGCCCAGGAGGCAGAGGCCAGCTCACATACAGCCCTCTAACTGCACCTGCACCAAGTGCCATGGAAAAGCACCTACCCCAGTTACTCACACTCTGGAAGCTCATCCGCTCGGAAGAGCCCTCAGCTGGGGAGACACAATTATTGAACATGTTCTCTCTGTTTTACAGGGCTTCTTCAGAAGAAAACTCATACCTGACTTAACACTAAGACATTCAAGAACCAAGGAACAAAAGAAGAAAAGAAAATCCCACAAAGCTCACTTACTAAATGAAGTTAAGGACAACACCTGCTTTGAAGAAAGACTGATGTGGGTGCACTGCTACTAAAAATGGACCAGAACAGGACATCACACCCTCTGCTAAGCCAGGCAAACAAGGGGCTGGCTGCCCAGGGGGTTCGACACCCGAACACGGCCACACGCACTGTATCTGCAAGGAGACTGCAGCCACGGGCATGCCAAGCACTGGTGAGAAACAGGAGCAGCACACGCTTCACCAATATGACTGAGCAGAAAAACCTCTGAGCGCTTAGCTGGGCTTTCTATTTTGAGAACTGGTATGATTCACGTTACCTTGGCTCTAAGTGTTTTTCAGTCTTCACCATATCTACCCTCATGATAAGCTCATATTAAGCAAGCACTAAAAGCCCTGACATTTCAGAGCTGCAGTGCAGAGCAGCCATACATCACATTGGAGCCTCCAGCTTCAGCAAGCAGCTGCATCCAGGTCTCCCAAGTGCATATTCTGTGACCTTGCCACTCACTGCCCTGCCCGTGCTGATGCACATGTGGCAAAAAAAAAAAGAAGAAAAATCCCTGTGATGCACTAAGTATTGTTCTGCTGTTGCACAATGATGAAACTGCAGGGAGAGGGGAGATGGGGACAAAAAAAAAAAAAAACCATAGAAGTGTCATTACTTAATTGAAAATTAAGCAATAACCAGTATAAGACTAGTTCAATTGAAGCCCTACTTTGCCCCATCTGCCTGATGCTGCCAGCAGTTGCCCACTTGTACCTTTTTCTTTTCTTCAGCTGTACTAATGCATGCTTTCATGACAAAATACAGGTGCATGAACTAGTATTGCAGCTAGGATCACAGGCAGGAAATATTATCAAAGAAGGAAGGATCTAGAAATGTATGTGCTCTTTGGGATAATGAAAAACAACTTTTCTATTAATAGCATAGGCAACAGTTCTTATATCCTACAAAACACTTGCTTAAAATAATAATTTAATTTTTTGTACTTGCCAATAAATATATTAAAGTAGGTTTCATTGTTCTTGCTTTGTTCTTTTCAAATCTCAAATAAAAGAATCAACAACAGCAGCCTGCATTAAATATTTTATCTGTTTGACTCATTTTTTCTTACTTATAATGCTTTGAAGAGGCTAACCACTTCACTGCAGAATTTGCATCACCAACAAAACCTGAAGGATTGTAAAAGGCAGAAAATATCTTTATACCCTACTCAAAGAAAGTAAGAACACAAATATTTTCCTGCAGGAAACATTAGGTTGATAATTTCTTTCCTCATCTGACAAGAAGTGGCTGTCAATTTATGAGTTGAAATAAACAATCTGGATGCTAAAGTTTTCCTCAAGTAAAAAGAGTCCACTGAGGGGATCATTGGATAGGAACAATTAAAGGGAATGTACTGTCAGAGCCAGAACTCTAAATAGTATTTTGAATATTTCAAATCTCTGCTTGAATACTAACATTCTTTTACATTTTCATTTCACAAAACATTTATGTATGCAATTGCATTATTATTCTGGTTCTCATGTCAAAACATCACAGCATGAGAAAACATTTACTATAAGGTTTCTTAAAATATTTTTAGTTTAAAAAAACCTTTTGAAGAGATAAAAAAATCTGTCTTAATAACTAATGATTTAAAATTTTAATGTCTGGGTAATTAAATTAATGTTATGTACTACAATCTGTAATATACAACACATCAGAGGACACAGAGGGTCTTTAAGTCAAAGATATAAAATAGATTTATAAAAATAAATATCATTCCAGGTTTCTCTATAACACCAAACTGAGGTGAGGAAAAAACATTATGAAAGATGTACTGTGGCCAACTGATGTTTGTCCATTTTTATGTACAAAGCAGAGGCAGAAACAAGTATTTTTCTCTGTCATAACAAGAGCTGCAGCAATGACTAAATAAGTAACAGACTTGTTCACTGGGGCTGATGCTACCCTGAAAAGAGGAAAGGACGATTCTATTTGCCCAAGGTTTCAAAAGTGCCACATCTTGTTTGGGAAAGCAGTCAAGAAATGCATCCTGAAAACCATGTAAGGTTCAATTTCTCATCAAATGGCCAAGCTGAAGCCAAAGTACTTTCATATTTTTAATGAGGGGACACACTGATCAGGACTGACCACTAACAGTCCTCTAAATTCCTCCTTCCTCTTCTGGTCTGTGGAAATAAACAAGATTTAAACAAGAAAGACTAGACCATCACTATTCTACTGTTCCTAGCAGAAAACATGTCCTTCTCAAGCTGTGCCGAAGCTGAGCTGATGCAGGTGGCTTTTTTGGCACAGGAGAAAAGGTGCCAACCCACAAGGTGGATCACAACGAACATGGGGACTTGAATGGGTGGACTCAAAGTAGAGGAGAATGCTCTCCATTGCCTGAGGAAAAGGAACTAACACAGCTGACCTTCCAAAGCTGCCAAGGTGTGAGGTAATGAGTCTGCCTCCAAAGCAGGTCTCTTGTCTGTACTCCTGCACCGGCAAGAATGGAAATGCCTACAAGCCATGAAGTAGGAAGGTGTTTCACTACATGTTTACTCATATGGTAAAAGCGACAAGATGCTGCAGCTGCTGCAATTGAATCCCATGCTGTCAAGAGCACTACTAAAATCTCTGCTGAGAAACAGGAAAAGAGGTTCCAACTGAAAGTACAACTATGAAACGGAACAAAACTGACCAAAACAAAACCACATTTATAGCAGCATCACTCTTAAGACTCCATGATGCAACGCAAAACCTGCAGCTGATATGTTTTGTACATGCAACTCCACCAGGTCAGGGAGGTTTTCATAGAGCTGTAAAGAAGCTGCCTTCTCTGCAGGCTCTTACCTTGCCCAGCTGCAGGACATGGGGCAGACTGCAGCTGTACCAGTTACCAGGGGCTCTGCAAAGGAGAAAAGGCACAATCAAGCCTGCACTTGGACTGGGGCAGAATAAAACCACCCCAGGCTCTGGCCATCCACCTCCCCAGCTCTGCAACACCAAAAGCGACTGGCTGTTCACAGAGAAGCTGTGATATGGTAGTAGATCACAGGTCAGGCACATGCAGCTGCTCCCTCAGCCATCCCTGCCAGTGAGGCAGAGTGCTGTTGGCTTATCCCAACATTGACTCTGGTTTCTAGTTAATACATAACACAGCCACACCACAGCACCTGTGAGACACTTCTAGGTCTTAAGAAGATGAAAACACACATATTAATTGAATGCCTTTAAAAATACAGTACTTGGACATTCCCAAATCACCTGTAGCAAACTACTGTAGGAGGAGAACAGCACACTGATGCAAGAAAGGCATTCTTCTGGGAAGGCCCAAGAGCAGCAGTGACAAGCATCAACACAAGCCTATGTGGTTTCATTTGCTACACCCACTCAGTGACACAAAGAAAGCTTTATGGATGAGCAACATTAGTGGATCACTCATTCGGGCTAAGTGCAAGGCAGTATCTTCTAGCTCCCTCAACACCACTGGAGAAGTATTTGTAAAATGTGAACCCCCAACTACAGCTCTAAGGAAAGTCTGCCATGGCTTTAGGGTAAGAGATGAAACAGACTATCTGTGAAAGGAGGATGTAGAAGAGGGGAGGATCTGTTTTAAGTGGCAAAGAGAAGCAACAGAATGAAGAGACCACTCACAGCTTCTCATGGCCCAGGAGATAAGGAAAACAAAGTTACAGAAGAAACTTCAAGGGAAAGTAATTAAATGAAGAAAAAAACAAAGTCATTATGTACAAAACGACTTTGAGAAACTCCATGCTATGGCATATTGCAGAGGTTGAAAAGCAAACAGATTGAAGAAAATTAGGCAAAATGGAAAACAAGGGCTATTAAACACAATGTCATGTCAATCTGCTGGAAATCCCCAAATCAAAATTTTACGAGAAACAGAGTCAACAGAACTTTATCATGCTTTCTTTCCCAAGGTGTCCACTGCTCACCATTATCAGAGACAGCAACTGGCCTGAGTAAGGTAAATCATCTGAAACTACATATACTCATAACCCATTAATTCCTCTTGTGCTATGGATTTCATTGTTTTTTTAATTCATCACTTCCTAACCTGACCTCTGTGGACAACAGATCAGATGGGTGTCTGTAAGGCTGTGATGAATACTGAAATGAATAAGTTTATCAGATAAGATTTTGACTATGATGAGCACAATCAGCAGAGATTCTGACACTCGAGATACTGTTGCCCTTAAAATTTGTAGACTGCTATTAACAGAACTATTCTGGTCAAAATTATTAAATAAAAGATTAGATCATTCGCAGTGTACTTGAGTTGTTGATTTTTAGTTTTTCTTTTTTAAGGAGAAATCAAATAAACAGTTGTATAAATACAGCCTACATCCACCTTAGGGCCCTATCCACTTGGGATTTTCTTTTGGGCTCTCTTCTGTTCTGCAGAGATTCAACCCCTTTAATAACTAGACTTCCAATTCCATGTCTCAAGTTTAAGAATCTGCTATGCTTTCATTTTCTTATGTTTTTCCAAATCTGGATAACTAACGGTGTTCTCATGTGATTCTTACAGGTTTATTATCTCAAACCTTTCCAAGATACACATCTGAAGTTATTCTGCCTCTCTCCTCCTTCATAAAGAAATAACTCAAAACTTCCTGCCAACACTGTATTGCTGCATGCTTGAATTCTGCAAGCTAAAAAACACTTAAAAACCTACCCAAACTACTTAGAAAAATGTAACTTCTGCCTGTAAAGCCCAAACATGATAGTGATCCATCTCATCTGAGCCATTAATTTCATTGGTGAAATCTGAGGTCGTCTTTTCCAACTGCAGTGGCAAAGCACACTGCATCACAGCCCTGCTAACAGTACAGAATCAGGTGGGAGGAGAGGTTGATGCTGGTTTTGTGTAGAAAAGAATTGCTAAGCCCTGACCCCTCGAAGACAAAGTGATAGTGCAAGAGTAGTCAAGGCCAAAGCTCTATTTGCAAAAAATCAATGGGTTATGCACAATAGCAGCTGCACTCAGATGTTCACAGCTCAGCTGGAGTCTGTAGCTCTGGTCTCTAAATTCAGAGTATTTGACGTTGAAAACTAGAAAAAAGAAAATCCAAAAAACAGTCTTCCCTCCATTTAAAAAAAAATGTAAACGGTCAAAACAGAAGCAAGCTTTGATCTAAAATTCTTGAAATCGAGATGCGTGAATCCCTTCTCTTTGCCACTCCTTATGATCTTTGGTAGCCAGCCAAATGGCTCAGCTCAGCTTTACTTTCCACATCAGTCCAAAAGTTGAATAACTAATAAAACTTGCATGAGGAGAGGGCTTTGTAATCACATTAGAGACATGCAAGGGAGACCGGTTACCTCGGTTCACCGGACAGCTTGAACAAGGCTTCATAATGAGGGACAGGTGTTGGCACCAATTAGAAGCACTCAGCTCACCGCTGACATTGGCCCCTCAAAGCACTGACTGCACTTTAATCCTCTAAGCCACATAAAAGAAAAGCAGAGTGGGCAGACAAAAAATCTAAAAATGCCTCTGCAGAGGATTGAAATATTTTTGCTTACTTAAGGGAATAAAATAGAAGAGTCACAAAGCTGCAGAAAGTTCACTATGAAGTATCTTGAGTATATAAAGAATCTAAATCTTCTGCGCAAGCAGAGTATTTAATTTTAGGAAGGGTATCACCATGTATAGTATGCATTCATCACAACTATCAGAATTGATATCCAGAAAAGAATCACAGAATAAAAAGGAGTAGAAGCCGCACATGTAAATACTGAGGTAAGATAAAATTACTCCACCTATGCCTACCAGCATTTCAAACATTATGAGATACCTAAGACAGATTTTAACTGAGATTATTAAGGAGTCCTGCAGGCTGAAATGTGACTGTTAACAGCTTCTTTTATGACTTCCTCCCCTTTAAAAGACTTTATATTCCTTTAAAATTCAGAAAGCTTTCATTCAAAAGGTGATATCTGAAAGTTCAAGGTATATAGATTCAATTTACACATTGTAAACACCAACACACACATTTATTTATTTATTTTTAAGTATCAGTTCCTCCTTCACTTACATGCCAGGTCATGAGGTAGATGTTTTCGCTTCAGCTGATGACATCACAAGCTCCTAAAAAAATGAAAGGAGTGCTTTTAGGTAGTAGGAGTGACATCAGGCATTTCATGTTTGTGCTACAATTTAATTTTTCGCAAGTAAGTGAAGGTTGTATTAAATTTTTATTGCAACTTTCCCAAGTAAATTATATGCCCAGAATACAAAGCCTTAAGTTCCACAATTCTCATTTGATACGTGGAAAAATGAAATGCATCAGCTATATCTGCACACACTATGATAGAAATGCAATAAGTACTACAGCTAAAAACAAATTTATAAGAATATTCTCAAAGTTGATTTTGCCATCCTCTTAACATGAATGGGAACCAACTTTACCAATACCAACAAAATTAAATTTTAATTAGTATTTTCCCTATCCTGTTTTGAGAATAAAAACACTTCAACAAACACATTCCGATAGATGCACACTTATTCAGCTGGCTTAAGGTGTTGATTTCTCGACACACGGATGCTTTCTTCATTCAAGAGGGTCTTCAATGAACCACGCATGCTTAGAAATTCACAGGAGGGCAAACAAAATAAGCATAGAGGGAAAGCTCCATGTGGCTCCTGATTTAATTCCCCACGACATTCCTCCAGACCTCTCCTTGACAATCCCGAATAGCTTAGCTTCCCTGGCAGGGATTCTGCTTACTCGCCCTTTTTAATCTAGTTCTGAGCCTTGAGCAATATTAAACATGGGAATAGAAGGAATTTTTCCCTCTACCAACTGCCCACATTCCCCTCCTGCAGGATCATGCACATGTATGTTTTGTGCTCTATTGTAATGCACATGGCAAAGGCATTAAAGCTGTCACACCCAGCAGATGAGTTGCAGCACTCCTTAGAGATGTCAGCAGCTCGACCAAGGGCTGTCCTGGCAGGCAATCTGCCCCATGCCTTGGAGCAAAAAGTTAACAAAAACAGGACAGCTACGAGCTGTGGAAGAAAGTATTAGAGAGCAAAAATGCAAGTAAAAACCAAGGAAGCGATAACTGCATACCCTGCCAGAAGAAAAAGAATTTAAAAAGGGGATATGACAATGTTTTTCTAACTGAAATAAGGCAGTTTCTGGCCAAAGTGTCAGCACCATACTCTAACATCTGCGCTCCTCCACCCATCTGGAGTACAAGAAAAAGATACAACCACCCATCCACTGAGGAGTGGCATAGATCCCATTACTTATTACAACTATTGTTGCTCAACTTAGGCTGTGCCATCAAAAGAAAACATTTCCTTACAATCTGAGGGGGGTGGGGGGCTGGGGAAGAGAAGGGGAACACGTAATATACTACAGCTCCTGTCGACTATGCAAAATTTTGAAGTTTTGGGCATTTTTTGTGTTGGTTTTTTTTTTTTTTGGTGGGGGGGCAGCAGAGGTGCTTGACTGGTTTGGCGGTTTGTTTCAGTTTTTTTTTAATCTTCCTAAGTTCCTCTTCCCATCTTCCTGACATTCTCTGGCTATACCCCACATTAGGCAATTAATTTTGAGCAACACATGCACATCTGTAGATCAAAGCAGTACCAGAGCCAAGGTTGTTGAAACATGAATCACACTATGTGGGTTGGGTTTTTAACCTGAGATAAGCAGACACACTCGGCCACCACTGCCGCCGCACACGTGGCCCGAAGCAATCCACAGGGTCCGTGCAGGAGCCTCCCAGCTCCATCCAGAGGGATCCAGATCAGGAGCAGCAGAAACACCTGGCACCCAGGGAGTGGGGGTGACCAGAGGAGCTCACTTTAACAGCCCACTGCTGCTCTGCCTGGTACTACTCTGCCTCTACCCTCCAGCTAAGAAATGCCAAGAGCCTCACCCACAAAATGCACTGGAGGAGGGAGGGCAAGTGAAGAAAACAAGTAAATAATTAATAAGTGGCTGGCTAAGTTTTCCAAACATGACTTTGAATGAATTTTTCTTATGACATATTTAATTATGGGATTTAATGTCCCGATTGAACCCATTTAATGTAAGTTTTCCATAGAAACACAAGCAAAGCCCTGGCTGTGGCAGCTCAAATGGCATCATTAAAATGCAACACAGCCTACAACTTTTAAGTGTGAACAAAACCACAGCTTTTGCCTCCCAGCTGAACCACAAAACTAATATATTTCTGAACTCTTCATTAAAAACACATTTATTTGCTCAGTCAAATGCCAAGATGAACTCCAAAATACTGGAAGGTTCAACTAATAATTGTTTTCTTTCTCTAATCCTTACAGTATACAGTCATAATCTTCAGTCCCAACTTTACTTATTTCACAACCATGAACAATATACAAAATGGGATGAAAAATACAGTTGCCCCCACAAAATACTATTTCGCCCCTCCTTGTTTTAAAAGCTTTAAAAGCTGTCTTAACATATTGATTGAGAAACGCTAAATCAGGTCACCTCAAATTAATGATCAGGGGGTTCTTTCTCAACAGATTACAAAAAATGGAAGAATACCAACCTCCCTGTGAGCAGCAAGTTCAAGAGCAAGGTAAAGAATGCACAGAAGATGCTCACCCTCCCTTCCACACAGACTGCCAACAGACTTAACTCCTACTCTCCAGATGCATTTGAAAAAGTAATGGGCCAGCAACAGAAACTGTGGCATGAAGAAACAGAAAAAAAAATTATAGGAGCTAAAGGACAGTGTAGACACAGAAAACAAACTTAGAAATGCACAGTAGCTTTTCATAAATACTGCCTGGAAACTAAGCGTCACCAGGGAAAAAAGCATCAGCAAGATTTATTTCTTAAAATACAGCTTATAACAACAGAAGGCCACTTGGAACACAGATCTATTTTTGTAGTTATCACTACTGTTATACTATCGCTCTCTCTGTAATTTACCACAGTGCTTACCAACAGCCAAGCCACCAAAACAAGAATTGGACTGGTTGAAAATAGAGCTTCGTGCTTTTCTCATCAACCATCCCACACACTGCGCTGCCATTTGCAAAAACAGAGATGGTCACAGAATAAAGATCTGCCAGGGTCCTGAAAAAGGACAGCCAGGTAGGACTGAGAACTCAGACTCTGCATTACAGAGGCTCCTCAGCCTCTTCAGGGGAGCCCCTTCCATGCTGCGTGACCCTTACGGCCAGCAAGTTTGTCCCAGCACTTTAAGCACACCTTTTCCCATGCTGCTCAAGGCTTTACCAGGTCTCTCCTAGCACTGGACCCTGATGATCTCACCTCGTTCTCCTTGACACAGTTTGACAGTAGGTCCTTGTCTTTTCTCCAGACTAAATAAAATCTACTTCTCTCACCCTCTGTTTATAGGACATGTCTTCTACATTTCTGATTCTTCTAGTTGCTGCTGTCCGCCACCCTTTCCAGGGCTGGCACACAAAACCAGTATGAAGTTGTGATGTCCTCGACAAAGTTTCCCATTTGAATCCCTCCTACGCAAAAAATGCTATTCTCTTTTTACAGAAAAATATCCTTTACTGTCGCACGACTTGCAGATAATAACCCTACATATAAACTCCAGTGAATTTGCTTTTGCAACAGCATGACTGTTGTCTCAAGTCCTGGCTGTGAGCAATTATTGCTGCTGGGGCCCATTGCTCCCAGCCTGTAGGCATGCAGCCAAACCTTTATGTCACAGAGCTGCCCCTCCATGCCCTGCTCAGCCCCATCCAACCCCTCCTTCCAGACTCCATCTCCAATCAAAGTAACTCTGAGTTCAAAGCATCTTCTCAAGTAGACATGCAGCTCCACCCAGCTTGATTCAGGTATTGAATGAAGAGAGTCCTCATTCCTTCACCCACATCATTAATTGCAAATATTAATTCACCTGTCTTGTTTGAAACTAATTAGCAATTATCCTCTCAGTTTCTCTCAGCAGCTACACACATTCCTGTGAGCATTTCAGCTAATCCATGCTTCCTTAGCTAGCTTCTGATAATATGGATTGCCTGATAACTTGCATCATCTACTGTGCAATTCCTACCTCACAAATTACTTTCAAAACTGAATTAGAAAGCTGGTCTTGTGATGCTTCACATCTCCTCCATAAATAATCCCAGGGATATAACACTGCTTAGGTGGGAAAGGTACTAGAAAATTTTGTAATTTTCTGGTTTTTTACAGACTGTTTCAGATATCTAGCACATACAGACAGCTCCCCATGGACTACCAGTAAACATCATACAGACCTCTTACAAAAGGCAGATCAAAAAATTAATACTACCGAGACAGCAAAAGAAATAAAGCCAATAGTCTTTGAGATTATAAATATAGTATGAACTAGGAAGGTAATGGTACTCTTTCCCTTATAGTTCTGAAAAAAATCATAACAGAACAAGTATCCAAATACCAAAACAGTACCCATCATATTTAACTGAAGAGCTACTTCCAGGCAATATTTATCCTACAGTGATTAGAGGTAGCAAGGAAAAAGTCAGTAAACTTTAAGAAAAGTCTTGTAAAACCCCTACAAAGTCTTTGAAGCAAACAGTGTTGGATTTCTGCTTGTAATAAACTGATTTGTTGTTTATTCTTCCTCTTCTTCACAAGCTTCTAAACAGTCCTGACTACAGTGAGTACTCTGCAGCTTCTCGATTTTTATCCCTCTTCCACACTGGCTTAGCCAACAAAGTAATTCAGTATAAATTCACCATTTCATTGTAAAAATCTAAAGACAGTCCATCTCACCTTAAGGTAGATCAGAGACACTGAAAGCATTTAGTAAAGCCTGCAACTCTCTAGCACCTTCACTTCTTTCCACTGTCACAAAACTATTTCGTGACACCTTTATACAGCAACAAGCCTATTCTTAATAACAGCCAGTGATTTAGTAATTCCCAGCAACCAATTAAAACTTGCTGGAAAAAAAATTTCCCACAGTGGCTTACTCCACCTTCAGACAAACAATGAAGCAGGATGTCTAGAAGGATAGGTTTCATAAGGCAGCTAACAAGTAACATCAAGACATTTTATGAAATGCTCTGAAGTCCTGGGCCCCAGGCACTCAGATGGTGACCCAACACAGCAGTTATTTAGCTTGTGTGTAGTGCCAACCATTCTGCAAAACACTCAAAACATCTTATCGATTACTTGAAAATCATTGTTACACAACATAAGTAACATACACATGCAAAAAACTGAGTCAGGCTGAAAAAACTGCCCTTACAGGGAAAAGCTACTAACACCAACATAAACAAACACCTACTTTAAGCTGCAAAGCTGTTTACATTCTTCATATACAGATACAAGATTATAATTAGTCAAACAAAAGCCTGCGTCTGTAAGAGATGAAACGTAATGGGATAAATTTAAGACAAAACCCAAAAGGTTTAGGCTTAGCATTAAGGAAACATCCTGAGAGTCAGAACTGCTGACCCATGTCCCCAGGGGGAGGATTGGAGGCTGCAGCTCTTGACGTTTAAACAAAGACTGGACAAGAGTCCTGGTTGCTGCGCTGCCAACACAACATGCTCCGCAGAGCTCAGCTCTTCTCAACCCAGCCCGAGGGCAAGGCAACAATAAATGGGACTTGAGTATAAAGAGCACTGCACAAAGTGGTTTGTTGGGACTGTCTGTGCTGAGGGCTGCACCTCACCATGCAGACATGGTGCTGTGGAGCAGCAAGTACTGTGCATCAGATACTCCCCAGAACTCAGGCACATTGCTGCATGCTGGTGAGAGCAAAGCAATCCCAGGTAGCTATTCCACCATTCCGTCTCTCTTCCCTACATCAGAGACTGAGGGATATACCTATAGATATAGATATCCCTGACAGATGCTACAATGTACAGCTGCATGCAAGGACAGTTAGTTCACAGCAGCTCAGATCCCTGCTCCTCCTTCACCGGACGAAATGTTAAGGCGATGTGTTACTACAGCCTGCTGCAGGATACATCTCTCTCTGAAGAGCAGGTATTCCCTGCAGCAGGATGCACCTCAACACAGAGGAATGTAGCAAAAAGAATACAAATGCATGAGGCAGAAGGCTGCAGTACAAGATCTAAACTGAGATAAAAACATAGGAAACTGGCAGGAGGCTTCAACCTGATCCACAAAGCCTGGAATGGGGTACAGGCAGAAACAACAAAAGTATTTTGGCACTACCTACTACCAGGAACTTGAAAACAGGTCTATGAACCACAGAACAGCAAAAACAAGCTATTTATGAAGATCTGGAGCAAAACAAAATGGATGCAGTTCTTGAGGTAGGAGAACATTACATGTCCTGCTGTTAGCCACAGCCACATGCTGGCCAGTTGCATTTTAAGTATCAACCCACCTCATTTTGACTTGTACCTCCTGTACTAAACAGATGTGCTCATGTGCCTTTCCTGTAGGAAGGTTCAAACACACATTTTCTGAAGGGCGGTTCAAACAAACATTTCAGAAGCAATAATCTAGATGACCTAGAAGCATCTTTTTCCATAGCCAAATTCCATTATTTAACGCAACTATATTTGTACACAGTTAGGGACCTTTAGTGGAGATCTTAAAATAATAAAACTATTTAATGTGAGAACTTCTGAAGTATGGTAAGATAATAGATGTTATGTTTCTGATGGCAGAGCTATGCCACTTCCATATTCTCCACAGCAAGTCCCATGACCCCACCACACACACAAGAGAGTTACAAATGCTAAAAGCACTATGTGGATTCTCTACACAATACAAAATAGAAGGGACATATTTAAACTTTGGACCAAAGTAATACGAAACTATGCGCTTCAATGCACTCAAGCTAGAGCTCTGGAACAAGAAACAACAAACCCCACAAGGTTTTAACTCCCCACGTAGCAAATGGTAAGGTCTTTACAGCAAGATTCAAAGTGCCCAGTATGTTCAGGACAGCCAGCTCACACACCAAATAGGGAATGATGCCAGAACTCCCTCCTCTCACAGATTCAACTACTGATTTGCAGTCCTGTAAATGGATACCTTCAGGAATCAGACACACGCTCGGACCTTTCTTCCTCCTCTCCTCACATGCACTCTTCAGGGATCAAATTCGGCATGCCATAAGGTGTCAGCAGTTGCCACACCTTCAAAGGCTGTCCTTAGTTTTCACCCTATCTTCCCAGCCCTCCTCTCCTTGTCCACCAAGAGTCTGCCCCAGCACTTTATCCCTTTTCCTCAAACCCCTTCCATTGCACAACTCTGCTGCTGCCTACCTACGGCATTTAAACATCTATGGTCATTCCCACTACTTCACCAGAAGATCACTCTGTGCAAGCATTTCTTATCTATGCTGTGATATTTTGCTTCAACCATTTACTTGCAGGATGACCAACCACCAGTTGCTGGGGAGTGTCAGGAGGAGCTCATGGCTCACACCACCACCTGCTTTTACACAACAAATGAGCCTGCTGAGCCTCTGTTCCAATCCTAGTCAATGCAAATAGGAAAAAAAGGAAGCTACAAGCAAAAAGATTGAGAATAATTTATGCCTGGATTACAGGAGGAAAGTTATCTCACAACTGGATGACAGCAAGAAAAGATTCTGTCTCCTTTTCTGGATACATTAAGTTGTGATGCTCACCAGTGTACAACACAGGGCTTCAGAAAGGCTACAGAACAGACTCTTTTGAGTTTCTTCAAATGCTCCAGCTATGTGGAATTTCAGCAAAGAGCAGTGTAGATATACTGAATATTCCTGACCCTTAAGGGGGTCTCAGTGGCCACAGAAAAATAACTCTCATAAACAGCTCACCTCACATAAAACCATTTAGTCAGTATTTAACTGAATGACAGCTCCCAGAGGAAAAAAAAAGGGGGCAAGGAAAAGGTAAGAGTGTTAACTTTACTTGATTATCACAATGATTTAAAGTACTTTTGACATTCTTTATCAAACTTGGCACATTGGTATTTGTGATTTTTCATAAGGAAAGCCTCTCTGTTCCTTCATGGTCAGACATCACACCAGCACTTAAACTGTCACCTTCCCCTGCAAAGAAACTGCATAAATAAATAAAGCACCCAAGCTTTGTCCTTAGACCGCAAAAACACAAGGCTTGGAGCACAATCAAATGACGATTAATGAAGCAGCAGACACTAAAACACAGTAAACAAGACTTCATCACCTTCATCCTCTGTGGCTGCAAATCCCATAGCAGCAACCAAATATGCCTTCTTCCTTGAAGATGATCTTAAATGGTTGGAAAAGGCTGTGTTGGGGTTTTTTTTACTGCTATGAAGGAGAAACTTGTGTCAATCCTTTTCCAAAGTCATTCCTACCCAGACAAAACACATGACAAGCTCTGAGAAACAAGCAGGAAAACTTTGGTCTTGGTGGAGTCAATGGGAATTAAAGCCACTGCCAAAACAAAGCCAGAAATTAGCAAAACATTTATCTGATGAATTTGTGAGCAGAATTCCTAAATTACAAAGCTGAGTTTATTTCTTCTTAAAATCTTCTGATGCAAATATATTGGGGAAGGGTTGCAAGGATTGCAAGACCAAGTTGTAAAGCAAGAAAACTATTCTTTTTTAAAGCACCCACTATCAGAAAAACTTAACTGTCAAAAGGAAAAACCTTTAACAGAATTGTGTCTGTCTAATATACTGTCTAAGATCTTGATGCTTTCTTGTAGTTTATAAACATAAGACTTCCACTATACAAAGACGTTGCCTTTATGGAGGCAAAACTTCTGATATTGTTTAGCAAGGGATAAAACTTGACTTGGACAGTCTCCCAGCCACGTCATTATGGATGGGCTTCCACCAGTTCCAAGAAGGACAGCAGGTAACATTGCCCTTCACAATACACTGGCATATAAAATAAAAGAGAAAACTTGCCTTAATAGGTTTGCTCCCTTAGAGTTTTACATTACTTCTGCTTACCTGAAGCACAAAAACCTCTATAATCCTGCCAGACCTGGAAAGCTCAAAAGCAGAAGTAAACAAAGGAACTGAGCTTTTTCTCCTTTGAGAATTGCCATCATGCAGTTAAATCCACAGTTCTGACTGATTAAATCCCTATGAACCTATAAGAGACCACAAACAGACAGAGGTGACATAGAGTACCCTAATGTGACATTAAAACCTCTAAAAGAAAGATCTAAAGATGCTTTCTTATGGCCAAAGGAATCTGGTACAAGAGTGAAGGGGGCTCAACTAGTACAGCCCTCGTGCAAAGGCTGACACTAATGCCACTTCAGAATTAGGTGTACATGACCAGTTAGATCATTATACCAGAGTTACACCAGAGCAACACCCTCAAACTGTTACGAAAGCTGACTTCTTTGATAGAATGAGCTTAGGATAGAGTCCCTGAAATTATTTAAAGGGGGAAAGAAAAATAGCATTTTGACAAAAAAATTATCTTAGGGTAGCAAATGGTTAAAAAAGGGTTTGATACAAGTAACCATGATGTATTAAAATGTTTTAAAAGTTACTCCACTAAACTAACGCTTTGCCACTGTTTTACTTTTTCTAGCAGTTCCTCCCTACATAAAAGCAAGTTTGTTTTGAAACACTCTCATTATCTGTACCAAAATAAATACAATTGCTGATGTGTGTTGAAGTCCAACATACAGATTTAACTTCCTTAACCAAGCAAAATTTACCTATGTACAGGCATAACACAGAAGGGTTTCTTGTTAAACACTAGCTAAATAGTCATCACACCAATCACACCAGGAAAAAAGTTTTATATCACAAATGCTTCTTTTAAAGAATTTTTAAAAATGCAACTTGAATTTGCAGTGCACGATGCTTTCGTACATACACATATGTAAACCCCCACAAACGTACCAGCCACGAAAAATAAAACCTTACTGATGAAGGAAAAGCCCCCCTTTATCAGACTGAGCAAACTTACACCAAAAAAAAACAAACCAACAAGTCTGCCAAAACACTTTCAGGTTGACTGCAAATAATCTGGAAGTCCATACTGTCTGTAGTCTGGTACAGGACACAAATTTAATTTTACCTAGATGATTTATAGGGTCCCAAGAAGACTGTGAGACACTCACTGGAAACACTGTTTCCTCCAATAATAAGGAAAAAGTTGGAAAATTAAGTCAAAAAGAAGAGGGGACAACCAAAGGGAGACTACAAAGGCATCAAAGACATGGATGGCTGAGAGAGGTAAGTAAGAACTACAAATCACATTCAAGTTCTCATCTGCAATTGAGGCTTTACTTTTTCGCTTAAGTTTTTTCAGACTTTTTTTTCCAACTCTTAACCCATTCATACTTCAAAATTGGACTAATTCAAATGTAGAAGTCAAGCACACAGAAGTGAACACAGAAAAAAAAATAGTTCAATAATCTTAAACAGAGAATGAAATGGCACCTGCAAAAGCTACTGGATTTCAGTAACCTAAATTAATGCACATCCCTGTTTGCTGTTACATATAGAGGCTTCTGAAAATCTAGAACAAGTACATAGAAGATGCCAAACAAAGGATCTAAGACAGCACTTAAGCCAGTTTAATCCACGTAATTGAAGTCACGGGGCTCCAACTGATACAGAGCTGATTGGCAGGAGTGTAAGCTTTCTAATAACTTATGTCACACCCTCTGAAGTTTTATGGCATTTACAGAGGAAGAAAAATGAAAACATCATGCATCAGATCCATATGTATTCAGTTTTAAGCAACAGAGCAAAGACTACTAAGAATACTAAGTATTGAAACAAAGTTTAAACTCCTCTTTCATGGAGCTCAAGGCAGAGTCCCATTTTCTACAGTACTATATCATAGATATTCTGTCTCTGTATAGGTGTATACAACCAAATAAGGTAAGTCAGATCTCCATCAAAACTGCAGAAACACACATGAATGTAATCTGCCAGTCACTGGCAAAATCTCATTCAGTTGCCATTTTAAGTAAACTCTTTGTACACTAGTTATCTACGTAAGTATTTGGATCAAAAATATGTTTACTACTAAATTGAGCAAACTTCGGCATCTGGAAAATACCTGAATAAAGAACAGCTTTCATAATTTTCATAAACTATCACTGGAAATTACAGTATGAATCATTAAAAAGTACAAAACTACAAGAATCAAAATGAAACCATCTGAATTTATGGACACCAGTTGCAAAGGGCATACAAAAAATTTTTGCATCATTTCTATTTATATAAAAATATGGAATTATTTCATCCCATGGGTTTTTTCATCTTTTTCTTCTTTGGCCCAAAAATGTGAACAAGCACTAATCAAACAAAGTGAAGAAAATTATAACTGTTATACAGGCATAATATTTTGAGAAAATATCTTCCATAAAAGAATCAGGACCATAAGAAAAAGTGAATTTTACTTCCTAAGTATGTCAACAGCCATTACAATATTGTTGTTCATAAACATGTACCTTACATTAAGATCAACTTTTTGGTTCCTCTCTCACTCCTAGCACATTCTGTTGCAGAGCTGCAAGTCCAAATTTGTCAAGCAAAATGCTTCACTTACTTCTCAAGATTGCTCATTTCATGCTACAATGGAAATGATTACATTGTTAACATAAGGAAGATTGCAACTTCATTATCAGGTTTAAGTATCTGCCTTTCAGTCACTTAAATGACAGGCAATTTGATTTTTGTAAAAGAACACAACTGCTCATGAATTAGGCCCAAGCTGAAGAGTTGCTGGAACTCCCCCAAACAAGGTTAACGATGTCAAAGCATAGCAGCAACGCTGACAAGCAGTACCCCTTACTTTTTCAGTGCTCTGGTCAGTAGTTCTTGGGGGGGAAAAAAAAAAAAAAAAAAAGCTAACATAAAAAGCTGTTATCTGTGCTTGAAATAAGCATTTCTTTCCTTCCTCCTATCAGACAACATCTAACAAGTTTACATTGCACTGCAGAGTAATCACTCGTTATCACTATTTCAGTCACTATTTTCCTGCTGGGAAAAGTCTATTAGTATGAAAGCAGGAAGAAGAGCATCACTTTATTACTGCTCTTTCTATCCAAGTATTAATAAAAGTGGGAGAAGTATTAGTCCTACCTCTCTGCTGAGGCTCCTCCTGGCCATATAATTGCTGAGCCTAATATTTTCCTGTGTGTCTCTAATGCACTCACATACTGAGTATTTCAGCTTCACGAGGTCCTCGGTTGGCTTGTTTTTTCATTAAAGCCAAAACCTGTACAGGACATGGACACTATTACCTATGAGTCCTCTAAAGCCACTTTGATATCAAAGCCTGCAAATTAACACTGAAAGAATATTAAATAAGTACAAGCAGTTAAAAGCAGAACAAATAAAGAGAATTAAACACAAGGAGTCCCACTAGGGACCTTTGTTTCCTCCCTTGACAGGGTAGACATTTCTCCTATACACTTGTGTATCCAGCAGTTCAAGATGTCAGGTTTTCTGAAATGTCAGCAGACAGAAAATACTACCATTTTATTCTGCTATACTTGATACATAGGGGAAGATTTAAATATTTGCACACTAAAAGCAGTAATTTTCTCAATACTACCACTGTCTATAGAGGAATCATTATTTAAAAACTGTCTGGTCTGTTAAACCAAGACTTACATTTTTAAGTATGAATGAAAGCCCATAGTTTAGCTATGGTTTTCAAGTGCTTGTGAACAGCCATGTTACTGTAACTCTTGTCTAGCACTTGTAGTAAATCCGTCATTTATCTACAGATTTAAAGAATTTCAGTCATTCAATATTACGTGATAAACTGTATAGCACAATTAAAAGACAGCACCCAGGCAGAACTTCTCCTATGCAGTTCTCCTCTCACTATTCTGTCGTCAACCCAACAGCATATTCCAAAACAAGAACTACCTGAAAATAAAAAAGAAAGTGCAAGAGCCTGAGCCTTTTACCAGCAAAGGCTATCAACTGTCAGGAGCTTTAAGCAGGTAAGACAGACCCTCAGAAAATATTCAAGAATAACTTTTTAGAGCAAGGTGGTAAAAAAAGGAAAAAGGAAAGAAAGGGGGCTGGGGGAAGCCCAGAACAGTAGATTAGCAAAATACATAATTCCCTCAAGACTGTGTGACAAGCATATTCAGTTTAGCAACCAGTCAGGCATGCGTATAAACCTGTTTTTTAACATCCCCTAGAGCTCTAATTAAAACACAAAGACACATTAATGACACGATATGTTATGTTCGCCATTCAATTCATACCTCAAGCACAGCTCTTTAATCTAATGCTGTAACAGGTGTACTTTGAAGAAGAAAAGCACTCCAAAATTTTCAAACAAAGTTTAACAAGCTAAGGCAAGCATCCCAGTATTTAATCCAGGAGAAAGTTATAACAAATAGCATCAGCAGTCACAAGCTTATCCTCCCACCTTCTCCTGCTTCTCTGAAGAGGGCGACTAAGCAAGTGCCAGCGGAGCCTCCGCAGTCATGCTCACAGCTCGGGGTCTCTTCCATTCCTTTAAATACGAGTAAAGCTTGCATTATAGCTCTACAAACACGGGAGCTTTCCCTAGGTCCAAGATCACAGTTCCCAGACTGCTCTAATCCCTAAATTCTTGGTCTCCTACACACTGATATAAGATATTAAATGTTGGAAAAGTTCCGATGTCATCTAGAAAAGGGCAACTTGGAAGCAAATTAAAAAGAAAGAGTGAACAGCCCAGGGAAACAGGGAGGTGCCTGGTAATTACATCTTTCCACAGAAAGCAACACCCAGTTTGTCACATTACTTTTCTGAAACTTAGTTACCAGGTACTTTCTTGTAGTCAAAATAAGTTGAAGTATCAAAAAAATAGTACCTATAGACACAAGTTTTAGGGGTTCTGAACATCAGACATGCAGTTGTAGCTGGAAAATAGCATAAAGAAAAGTACCTTTAAAGTGACAGGTGTAATTGATCATTTAACATTAATAAATATAAAAGAAATCAATTCTCAAATCAAAACACTGTTCTTTTTATTAGCAGCATTAGATTAAAATAAGCTATGTGCTAAAATGCAAGATTTCATACAGTTATCTCACTTTTCAGAGGTGCCATCAAGCCCTCCAGATCTCCAGCATCTCCCACTCCCACCTGACCCAGCCTCCACCAGCATAAAACCTGCCAGGGCCTTGACATAACATTTTGTACATCAGCTCTTCAAGATGCAAATAGCATCTGCTGGCTTCCATTACATAAATACCCCCGATAAGAGCTATTATTAACTTGTTAGTTTCCATTTTAAGTAAAGTATGTAAAAATTGTATTTATGTCTCCAATAACACGAAGCCTTGAGCATTACAGGCACTTCAAATCTTCAGAAAAGAGAAACACCACACAATTTCAGAGGTTCCCCTCTCTGTAGCATTCAAAAGCCCCTGAGGCCCCTTAGCTATAGGTCCCACAAAAATTGTGGGAGTGGAGAGATTAAGCAACATGCGCAAATAGCAAGTTTTGGCTCAGTCCATTTCTGTCCATAATGAAAGATGTCACCAACTAAAACACAACACTACCACTGATTTAGACAAAACAGTAAATTTTTGGTTATAAAATGCATTGAGAGAATGATACCTATATTTAACCAAATATTAACTTTTACATTTCAGTTGAATATAACATTCTTTGCTATCAAATTGCCTGGTATCTTCAGAAGAGTGGTCATAACACTACACCATCAAACCCATTCAAGTAATAGCCCCCCAAAGCACACACCAGCTTCTGAAGGACACTTGTAGGGACTAAAGGAGGAAGACAAACCACAGAAACATATGTTTACATGACATTTCCATCCATGGATGATAAAAGATGCACTACAGAAATGGGTGCACATTCCTTCTCCAGATGCCTCCCATGTCTTGCCAAGCTAACCAAAAATATGCAGGCACCATGCCCCGCTCCTCACCCACTGGGGCATGATAGTCAGAAATTAATTACAAAGATTGAAATAAGCTACCTAAATAGACCACAAGGAACACTGCAGGAGTGCTTCAAACTCAAGTCAGCTTGTACAGGATTTAGCTTCACTTCTCCCCATCAGGTCTACCAAATCCAGCCATTTTCACCATGGCCTTGAACACTCGCCAACACATTAGCCAGGAGCTGAGGTCACCAGTCAAGACATGCCCCAGGCCAGCTGCAGCAAGCTCTTGGGGAAAATGCTCTACAGCATTCAGCATGTGGTAGCTACTACAGTGATCATGCACACGTGTATCTGCCCATGTGTATATACATATAAAACTGTACAGGTAAAAATAATACTCAATTGTAGATAAGAAGGCGTCATATAAATTCTTCTCCATAAGCGAATCATCCAGGTCTATCAAAAGCATGTATATTTTTAAAATTCAAACAAAAAGCCCACAACAATCCCAGGTATCCCAATAAATCCCAAACACAAACTTCCTGATTTTCTGCCGCTGAGAGGAAGTGCACAGAACCACAGAGAAGAAAACAGCTGGATTTATTCTAACACTACACTGAGATCTATCTATCCCAGGCTCTTACATTCACAGCGGATTTTCATGGTTTTAATGAGATCCCAAATGAACATGCATCCTTGCCAATAAATGCCACTGCAGATGTTCCTACATCAGTTCTCTAGCAAAGCTTTGTGGGTATCTGCTACATGTACATAACACAAATATAACAAAAAAAGACCTATGGTCAGACCCAACTCAGAGGAATTTTTCCCACTGGGGGAGGGAGGCTTTGTTGTAAAAGGAACTAAGAAAGAGGAAACATCAAAGGAGGGACAGGTAACAGAAACAGTTCTGCTATTTTGATTACTTTTACTACATCTAAAGTCCAAGTTTTGCAAATAAAGCTTTTGAGTTCTCCTACTCCGCAATAAAAACAGGGCATGTCACGTCTAGTCTGAAAAGAGGTCAGAAGTTCAGTTAAAAAAGTAAAACAAAACAACACAAACTTTAGATCCTAAAAGTACTAATTTGCTTTTACTTTGAAAAGGTCTATTCTTAACCAAAGAGACTTCAAATTGCATTTTCTCCCCTTGGGAAGTGCAGGTAAAGACTTTTCTGATGTTTCCTTAAGGAACTCTGTGGCAAGCTGGAAAGTTATGCAAACGTGCCTTCATCCAGGTCGACCTTTCCAGCCTAAGGCTCTCACATTTCCAAGCCAGCTCTCTAACCATCACTAAGATGCGGTCTCACTGTGTAGAGATGAGCAGGTGTGCTCGAGATGCTCTACAGAACAGCCCATAACAAGCACCAACCTGATGTAAAAAGTCAGCTGCTGATTAAGCAACTTGCAAGCACCAGGACAAAATACATTTCTCTTAATCTTTCAGTTTTAGCACAAAGGCTCTTTTACATTAACAGAGAAGCACAAAAGCTTTCAAGTATCTAGTGTGTAGTAACTGAAGGTTTTCTAATCACACTTGGATGTTGTCTTCAGCATCCCTTTTCTCCTGAACATGAAAAAAACTATTGGGCTTTGAAGTACAGGACAAATTTAGTGATATTTTAATAAAAATACATAGCTACTCATTATAACAATTTGCAAACAATAGCTGAATTCCTCAAAATGCTTTTTATAAAATAACTCTAGTTAAAAGACAGGAAAAAAGTGGCGTTTATTTGCCTGTTAAGATGTATTTTAGAGTGCCCTGTACCAAATTCTCCCATTAATCATCCCACCATTATTTGCAAGTGTTACTTTTTCTACATCCCCAGCCGCTAACCATTCCGGTCGCGGCACATCCATAGAACGAAGCCATGCCTTTGCAGAAAGATGAATAGCATTAAAGCAAACACCATGCAAGGGAGGAAGGTTTGATCTGGAGAAGTGAAGTCGGGATCTTCCCGCTCCTCTGCCTGCAGGCATAGAGGGCACTGGGGGGCCATCCGCCCCCGTCGCTCAGGAGAAAACTTACCTTGGCGGCGCAGCCGGGCAGGCGGGAGGGCTGCGCTAGCGCTTCATTGTCAAACTCAGTTCTAGCAAGTTCCTCGACATACCGGCGGAGCGGTGCTCAGTGGCGGACAAGCGCCCGGCTGTCTGTCTGTCTGTCTGCCCGCCCGCCAGCCACGCCCAGCCGCGCTCCGCAGGGCCCCGCCGGCTCGGGCACTGTCGGGTCGCCGCCTCTCCGGGCTGCGGCGAACAAAAGGGCGCTTGGCCGGAGGTTGCCCGGCCCTTGCCGCCCCCCACGGGTGCAGCGCCCGCCCGGCTCCGGAGCCGCCGCAACTTTTCCCTCCGGACGCGGNGGCTCCCGCCCTGCGTGCCGGCTGCTCGGCGCGCCCGCAGCCCGGCCCGCTCCTCCTCCGGCGGCAGCGGCCGCACAAGAGCCCTATTGTATTATTGACACTGCTGGGCTCCAGGCCCCGCCTCTTCCCCTTCCCTCCCTGCCCGCGCCGGGCCTTCCTGCCAGCTGCGCCGGCAGAGCCGCCCCCCGCCCGGAGAGCGGGCGGGAAGCGGACGGCAGAGAAGGAAGAAGGGCAATGTGTCTGGTGAAGGTGTGGAGCGCATGTCCTGTGAGGAACGGCTGAGGGAGCTGTGGTTGTTCAGCCTGGAGAAGAGGAGGCTCAGGGGTGACCTTATCACTTTCCACAACCACAAAAGGAGGCTGTAGCCAGGTGGGGGTGGACCTCTTCTCCCAGGCAACCAGCGACAGGACAAGAGGTCTTAGTCTAAAACTATGACGGGAGGTTTAGGTCGGACATGAGGAAGAATTTTTCCACAGAAAGGGCAATTAGATATTGGGATGGGCTGCCCAGGGAGGTAGTGCAGTCACTGTCCGTGGAGATGTTTAAGAAAAGACTGAATGTGGCACTCAGTGTCATGGTCTAGTTGACATTATAGTGTTTGGTCATGAGTTGGACTCGATGCTCCCCGGCGTCTTTCCAACCTAATTCATTCTGTGATTCTGTGAAGGGGCTGGAAGGGAAGGTCACAGTTCTCAGCCCTTACAGTGGGTGTCAGGGGCTGGGGGGAGAGAACCATACCTGAAACCAGGTGTGAGACAGGAGCTGGCTCCCACCGCTCTCACGTGTTACTTTCCCCTTTGCCAGTTCAGAAGATGAGCCAAGGGGCAGTGCCTGGTCTGCATCCCTGAAGCCACTGGCTACCCAGACTCAACTTTGGACTGAGCAGCTAGTGGCAGCAACAGAGGTGGCCAGGCAGCTCACCACCCTTTTACCTTCCAGCAGCTTTTGAGGGCACAGTGCAGCCATCTCAGCCCAGTCAAGTATTAAACTGAGAACATATTGCCTCAGTGGCACAATTTGTAAAATAATGAGCATAAACTTTACCTTAAGGCAGCTTTTAGCCAGCTATCAGTGTTAATAGTTCAGCCCATGATATTGAAACAACATTTGATAGAAAGCACAGTAGGAAGCATCAGAATAAAGGAAACAGTGGCAAAAATTCAGCAGACCTCCTCCGTTGTTACGCCCCACACCCACTCTCGTTTCCCATACTTCTATTATCAAATACCTCTTGCGTCAAACCCTGTGGAAACCCCTTTTGCCTTCCTTACCAGAAGGACTGCTGCAAAGAGTCTTAGCTGCAGATCATCCTTTGGCTGCTGCAGCCCCATTTCTCCATGCACACAGTAACTGAGGCATGGAAGGGCTATGGAAACTCAGCAGAGAAAGAAATGGAACCTGGGAACTCAGATCTGGGGTACAGGCCTTCTCTTGAGGCCAGGAACAGAGAAGAAACAGCAAGATTATAATAAGGAGTACAAAGGAGAAAAAGGAAGAGATAAGCAGCAAGCATGGAAAGGATAGTTTAGCATGCCTGAGCTGCATTTCTACAGTGTTTTCTGACAGCAGCTGAAAGATGAAGAGAAACAGATCATAAGAAAGGAGGCACTGTTTCAGCTAAATGTTCCATCTAGCTCATCCTAGCCTCCCACCTGCTCTACCAAGTCACGGGCACCTCGCACTGACTTCCTCTTGGCCCATGTGGGCATCCACAGTAAGATACTTCCCCTGAGTACTCTCCAAGTACTTAATCACATTTCCCAAGCAGTATGTGGAACATCTGTTTAGTAACCCTCAATAAACCACTTCTCCAAGAACTTGTCCAAGTCAGCTCTCACTGAATTCTTGTAGGCTTCTAATTGTAAATCACTGCTGGCAAGGACTTCCATGCATCGACTACCTGCTTCAAAACTAGGAAAAAATAGTCTTTTTTACTTTGGAATAACTGGTTCATATTCCTGAGTGTAATATGAGGCATAGCTTTCTACAAATGCAGTTAGACCACAACTGAACAGCAATGCTGACACATATGACTTCCTTCACACACCAGCAATCACCTCATTTGCCTTCAGTTCATTTACCTGCCACAAAAGCACTCTGAGCAGCTTCAGAAAACCACAATATCAAGTAAAACACCAAGAATGCTGCCCCTACCACCACCACTTGTGGAATCCTTTATATCAAACCAGGTGGAGCAGGCAGCAGGGCAAGCAATATTGAATTTAAGACAAGAGATTTGAAGACCCAAATGAAGGGAATTCAGAGTGATAAAACCAGGTTCATGTACTAAAGACCTGTTTTCTTGTCATAAAAGAAATAAGGTCTGATTGAGTTAAGCTAAACAAAAACCATTTTCAAGTACCAATATCTTCATTAGGATTTCATAACAATTTATATTTTTGTTTGTCCATGAAACCTGCTTAGTAGAGTATACTCACAACACCCATATACACACACACACATATAGTGTTTAAAATATCCATCATTCTGAAGGACAATAAAGAATGTATATTCCCACCAGAGAAGGAAGCATCCTTACAAGAAGTTTCCTGCCAGATTACTTTATATATGAGTGACCTCATCAGAAGCAGATGCAGCCCAACCCAGGAAAGGTGTTTAGCAGCTATCTTCATTTCCCATGTCTGGAATCACACACACCTCCCTACACTGGCTGCCACATGTCAAGAGAAAATGAATTCAAGTTTCTAATTCTATAGTAAATCCACAGCTGTACGTGGTGGGCTCATAGCCAAAAGATAAGTGACATAGGAAAACTCGTATCAGAAAGTCTGATATGGGGCTACAAGTTTCAATAAATGCTTTACATTCACTGTGTATTTCTATAGGAACACCAAGCAAGATGAATAAATAGGAAGCAGATTGTACACTTTTGTTCTTTGTCAAGACATTTGCAACACAGTTTCTACATTTGCTCACAAAAGGATGAACTACAGATGCTCTTATGCACCTAGAGAATATAAGGAATTTACAAAGCCAGATGTTAACACATTGATAAAATGTAGCACAAACAGGAAGTCTTCCCAAAGGAAGAATGATCTGGAAACTAGAAGAGGTATGATCAGGGTAAAATAATGTATGCACTTATACCATACCCAAGTTAAACCAAGTCCTAGCTCAGCTGTACAAAAGCTGCCTGTGGTATATTAGGATATTAAGAAAGTTACACTGAAGTAGTGTTTAACATTTGAGAATATGGTCATGCAGAGTTTAACATGGATCTGAGCCACAAAAGAAGCACCTCTAACTGAAATACCTAGAAGTACTCCAGTGAATTTGAACAACAACAAGTATTTTTTTATATTGCATCTCCTATCACTGATCAGATGCCAGAGAAGAAAAAGACAACAAGTATGTCACAGAGAAGTAATCAGGGGAAATAAGCATTGGAAAGGCCTGGGAAGTTAATTCAAACCCCCTTACCTCCAAGTCTTTGTGGCATTCCCAGCCTGCACATAGAAGCCTCCACGGCCAGCAATTCTAGTTGTCTCTGATAAAAGAAATACACAGATACTAAAGGCTGGTAATACCACTTTGAAATGCATAGATGCTGCATAAAACTCCCTTCATCAGCAGAGCAGATACCATTGATGAAAACTTGATACAATGTCCTTGAAACCAGAGCAAGCATTGGCAGTTACTGGCAAGAGACAGAAAAGCTTAACTTAACTTTATTTTCCTTTCACAGTGAGCAAAACTATTGAACTGTTACCATATAGCACAAACATGCACCTGCAAATGAGAGCATTAATTATGACTGTGGAGAAACTTTCATTCTTCTGTGTAAAAAAATGCAAAGCAGAATCTCAGATAAGGATGGCTAGCCATCTCTAAACCCTTGTGACTAAAAATGTTTCTGATACTCACTAGTAGAAACAGAAGCAAAGAACACTCAGAGCTTCAAAAGATAGTCTTTAAACACTGAATCCAATCCTTTAGCACTTGTTGGGGCAGCTATCAAAAGATGCCCTCAGGTCATAGTACAGCCCTTCCATTTTATCTCCAGGACGCTATAAAAAAAGGCCCCTGAAGTGTCAGGGTTTTTTGGTGGAGGGACTTCAGAAATGGGGGGGAAGATCTCCCTTCATAAAAAGATCAGCACATTCAGACAAAAAAAAATATAGTACTTTCACAATCATGAAACATTTACTCTCTTAAGAGCAAAATGTGCCAGCTTCACTTCCCAGGATCTGACAAGTTCAAAGTTCTGTGCTTAGGGAGATCTTTGATTTATCTTTCTCCTTCTAAGACAGTAGCACAGAATGGAGAGGGCTGCCAGTAGCTTCCAAAACCAATTAGTATTATAGCTCTGTACCTTAAATGCATAGAAGTAAGTACCTAACAAAAAATGAATCAAAGAACACATTTTATGCTTGTATTAGTGAGGAAATAAAATTGCCTAAAAGACCCAGAAAGTTAGCTGCCTCTCTAGTGATGTACCTCAGTTTGGGGGAAATCTCACCACAGCAGACAGCATCCATGTACGTAGGAGAGAGTAGGGCTGCTGCTCCCTTCAGTGCTCAGAAATCACAGCTCTGTGGTCATCTCACCTTTCCATATCCCCCAAAAGGTTTAATTTTTTTTATTTTTGTTTTTGAGACACATGAGTTTAATGGCTTAAAAAAAAAAAAAAAAAAAAAAAAAAGAAAAGAAACAAACCCAAGCTTTCCAAGTTTTCTTCCCTATGACAAAAGGTTCCTAAAATTAAAAGTGTAGATTCTTACATGGCTCTATGAACTGTGACTTCACTACCACAATACTTGTGCTAAAATGAAGTTGGAAAAGCAGAGAGATACATACCACTGTCATCTAGACACAGCGTCCTTTGAGCATCCAGTACTGCAGAGGTGCTTTGCCTTAAATTTAGCCTTATCATTTGGGTAGAACTTGTAATAGCACATTGCTTTCAGCCTTTGCAGTTTGGGAACATCAGACAAACACTCATTTAAACACTGTTCAAGAGCCATTTAACATCACTGTAATTTCCTATCTATGAACTTTATCTGTTGTTTGAAGGACAAACGGTCTACATCTTTTTTAGCAAAAGGATACAAGCAAAATCCACACGTATTTGAAAGATCTAGACCCTTGCAGCACTGGCAATTTTAAAGCCTTGAGCAATTAGAAAGAGGATGACTTGTACTTGACAGATGCTGGCCACATTGCTTAATATACATTCTGGGAAAATACTCAGATACTGTGGCCATGAAATTGTAATAGCTGGGGATTATCACTAAATGCATAAAAAAAAAAAAAAAAAAGGAATGAGCAGTTGCACATTTTTCTTTATGTACTCAGAAAACTTCAGAGCTTTTTTAAAAGCTTCTCTCACTTCCCCCTCCTTTTCTTCTCTCTTGCTTAGAAGCAGTGATGACTACGTGTGCCTCAGGAAGACTCTGACCACAAACATTACCAGTAACAGTCTTATGGCAACTGGGCACTCTGAAGAGATGAAAGCAGTAAAAAGCATTTTTCTACCAAACTGGACACCAAGATATTAATGTCTGGACTGTTAACGCTCCATGACTCACAGGCATTCAGTTAATCCTCCTGCACATGTTCTTTTTAGCAGGTTTGATGTGTGCAAGGTTTTGCCATATGTAGATGGTTGTGTTGAGAGACAAAGTTCAGACTAGACAGCTTCAAGAAAAACCTCCGGGATGGCAATACAGCAAATGATTACTTTTCAGAAATTGTTGTCCTCAGCAAATTACTATAGCTCATACTGCAAACCCTGCAATCAATGCCCAGGGAACAGAGTGGACTCCCAGAACTAGCTACCTTCCAGCAAAATGCAGTACTACAGCACACAGCTTCAGGAAGTGCTACAGCCAGTTGCACCATCCCACTCAAATCCACGGATGCTAGAGACAATACTTGCAATCGGCACTTATTCACAGCTTCTGAAACTGTTGGACTAGAATTTACATGTTTTAGATCTAAACATGTTTAGATTTAAACATGCCTTGGAAGAGCTGTTCCTGCAGACTCCCAAAGACCTCTATCACCCTTGTGGACTCAGGAGACTTACTCATAAATTCAAAAAATAAATGGCACAAAGGTCCCAATAAGTCAACAAGGAACTTGATAGCAAAAGACCTAGAGTTTAGGAACTAATCAGAGCAGGCAACTGGGCTACTCCTAGATGTTAAAAGACTTATTTCACTATGTCCTGCATTAAATTTTTAGGAAAACAGACTCTGAAATCAACATCTTTTAGAAGATACTATTGTCAATGCTGATTTAAATTTGTGCAGAAGCCTGAATTCTGTATTAATAAAACCTAAATACTTAAAAGCCAGCATTTAAATAAGAAAATATTAATCTCCAGGGTTTTACTCATGCTTAAGTCAGTAAAACTTTTTTTCCCCTTATTAGTCAGAATGACTTAAGCAAGTATTTTGTAATAAAAGGTTAAGGCTGCTTTATGGAATTGAAAAAAAAAATCTGTCCAAGTTATGTAAGTGCAGTATGTGGATTAAAGTCATGCAAAAAATGCATGTATATTAAATATGACAAAAGAAATTGGGTGATCTTCTAGCAACTGGGGCACAGATACTTCTTCACATTTGTATTTGAAGATGTGATTGGTAAAAATGATGAAAATACTTAAGGGTAGCTTTGCTATGATTCAGACACATAAAACAACAGATTATTAGGCAGCTTGGATCCAACTGGGGTAACAAGATGGTTTTTAAACTGTAAAATTGTACAATAATAGCTAATGGTAAATCAAAAGCTTTGATACTGTAAAGCTTCACAATTTTACTCAATATATTCAAAAGACAATTGTATTGATACAGTACTTTATATTCTTTCCAAACATTTATGCTTAGTGAGAGTTACCCTAGGCCATCTCTGCTTGGAAGAGTCACATTTCTGACCAGTTTGAAGCCATGTTTGGAAATGTATTATCTGTTTACCTATTTTCAGAAGGATTTTACTGATTTTCAGATATTAAATGGACCTGCTTTCTAAATTAACAATTTTTCTATTATAACCACCACAATCTCTGACTGAGGAAAAATCCCTGCTGTCAAAAAATCACCTTTTTCAGAGGATGAATGCCCAGAGAGTTAAAGCTTATTTTTGATTAGCTATGAGTATCAATTTCAAGATATATCCCTGTTTAATATCCCAGTTTTTATACCTAATATAATGTAATTATGTTTTTCAATATACCATAATTTTAAAGTCTTCAGAATCCAGAGTTCAAATATTTCAAATGTTTATTATGAATCACATTCACAGTGTAATACAAATTACATTAAAAGCTACACAAGAAATGTACAAAGAATACATTGAACACGTACCATTCTGTAATGAAAAGAATTCCTGACTCTTAAGCTAGAAGTGTTCTTAACACCTGTTAGCAAGAAATGGAAATCAATAATCGGATTGAGAAACTCCTTCATTATTTAGGGATTTTTAATTAAAAATTCTTGATGCCAGTAAACAGACCATCCATGTTAAAAAAAAAATAGAAATCAACACTGCTTTTTCCCTTAATATAGAAAAGTTATTCTGCTGTTTCAAACCTAGATTAATTTTCAATTAATCTTCCTGTCCTCCAGCAAAAGGAGTCGCAAAAGTCCATTTAGCACTTTGTTTCCAAAGCAGGTTGATGATACAAAAAATAAGCTTTAAACATACAAATAATCATGTGTCAGCATGTAACTTTGGAAATATTATATGTAGAAGTTTAGAGACCAAGATAGTCTGGTATATGTACTGCTGATACAAATCACACAATGACAGCTCTGAAGTACATTATACAATTTCAATGTACTGTCCATACCAAAATAATACATTTACTGTACATGTCTAGATTACTTCCTATAAATGTTGACTGATGAGTTGTGCTAGTACTTTGGAGAGGAAGATGAAGTTTTTAGTTCTTTTTACAGCCTCACCTCACACATACCAAAAAAAAAAAAAAAAATCCCTGGCTGGCTACATGCAAGTAACTGTTAATTTCTGCTACCAGCTGAATTCTGGTGGTGGCTTGACTTTGTCAAATAAAAACATTTCAAAGAAGTGGCAATTTTCTTACCTCCAATACACCAATGGTTTCGTTTATTCAGGAGATATTCTTCCTTATTTAATCTATGCATAACTATAACAAGAGGTCCTAAGGACATATTCTTGAGTTTAAACTAAAGGCAAGCATTTGCCCAGTAGCAACGAAATGACAGTTCAGAACCTCTCTTGGTCATTACAGAATTATGAATTTCAGAAGAGATTATCTCATGTGCTAATTCAAAAAAAAAAAAAAAAAATAGATATGTGTTTTTAGCCACCCACTTTGGAGCTCCAGAGCTGTGAAACTGACAAGTCAAGACTCATCTTCAGTTAAAATTTGCAAGATCTTCCCTTTTGATGGATGACCATAATGAGGAAATTGCTTTAGCACCTCAACACAGCCCCAATCTTTTCAACTAATTGTAAAGGCTATGCAAACTGGCAAGCCATGTTGTAATTATGAAATTTGGTTTTGTGTGTCTGCATGCACAATTGGTTCAAGTATTACAGAGGGCTTGTAAATCTGGACTGAAGCTTTAAGTTCATGTAGAAAAATCAGTAAGGATGTAAGATGCAAAAATAAATCAATCATGTGTTCAATACCCATATAGATTTGCATTCTAATATGCATTATTTAGCAATAAACATTATTACTGAATACTATTCAAAAGCATCTCACAAAACACTGGTAGCACTTCTTCAGTCTGTCTTTAGAATTGATACAAAATAAATCCCATGGCAGTGTGTAGCATTTTACAGCACTTTCTATATTACTTCTGCATGTAAAAGTCTTCTCCTGGAGTCTAGCAAGGACGAAGGGGTTTTTAATGCCATCAGAGTCCTTCTCTGACTACTGGCTATGTCCCTTCTAGCAAACAACAATATGCCAGAGGTTTATTGCTCAAGGGCAAAGAAACCTCAAATATATCCCATATGTGAGCTGGCAATGCCAGAGGCAGCTGTATCGCCAAAGAACCTGAACAGACCTTAGAGTAGCTTCAGCAGAGCACTCATGCTCAGGATTCACCTCAAAGCAGAAAAGCCTGGAAGTGCTCACTTACCAGAATGCTGTTGTGACAACTCTCACCACAAATGCTGCTGCAAAAAACTTTATTCAAAAAGCATGCTGAAGCAGAGTAAGCCAAAGTCACAAACCGCTTTTGAAAGCATGCTACAAGGACAATTCATTTCAGACTAAGCTTTCAGAAAAAGTCAACGACTACAGCTTCCTTCCTGGACCCCCAGTGAAGACAAATTTGCATGCGGGAAAATTCTGAAGGGCAAATTTCACATAAATACACTTTCTAAACAATGTGTCTGAGTGAAAGGTAACAATTACTATTGCATCAAACTTGGATCAGCATTGCACTTTTAAAATATGTATAACCATTAGATGTTGTCAAGAAACATTCAAGTGTCAATAGATGTTTAGAAATCACTGTAAAAAAGTTAGTAGAAAAGCTCAATTGTTTTTTAAGTTAAACTTAAGTTTCAAACACAATGCACATGGCTAGCTATGCAGTTTACTCCAGTTGAGATAATATGGTATTAAAAACCACCAGTGGCTTTATAAAAGGGATATATGAGAAATACAAAACTAAATGACAAAACTACTGTGATATTCAAGCAAAGTGATGTCCAAGTGCTAAGACAAACCGTATGTGAGCACCTTCATACTAAACTTCACATTCCCATCTGCATGTCAGCAAAATTGTAGAAATTGTCTACATCTTGAGATGCTGATGCTTTACTTTCCGACACAAAAACCTGTTTTGTTAAACAAGAAAATAGTTATGCATCAGTAAAAGCAGTCGTGCTCATTTGGAACCAGTAATGCTTATTTTTAGTTTTGCATTTCATGAAAGACACAACTCTGTTGGTTCCCACTGCATGACAGAACAAATCCTAGTATTCTCTCAGCCCTGATGCATCCACCATTTGTTATCGTCACCCTTTCCTAGCACACATGCTGGCTGCATTAACCCTTGCCTTCAAGATCAGGAGCTTGGGGCTTCATTATTCAGGGGTCACAGCTTAAGTTAGTGTCTATTTAGATATATTTTGATTGGTAAAGTCAACTCTCTCCAGGAGACTGGGGGAAAAATAAATACACAAAATCCTTAGACTACTACGTTCCTTTAACAGAAAGGGAGAGTTTGTAAGAAAGACTTCCTTGTGCTATACTACCCTCAAAAAATCTTCATTGCTTCTCCAGCAGATGACTATTTTTTAAAAAGTAACTTCAATTACTTATGCATTTTTCAAAATTTATCAATGTACGTGAAAGTCCAAGCTCCAGCTACAAGATGACTGTTTTCCAGAAACTGGACAGCCTAGTTCCAAGTAAGTCTTTTGAAAGGAACTGAAAGACACAGGGAGCTGCATGGATGTTAGATGTCTTAAAGACATTCAAGTCTTCTTTGAACAACTGCCTGAAAGCAAAGGGTTTGTCACTCTCCTGTTATCAGGAGTGCTCTAAATGTTTCCATAAACTTTCTCAAAACCATTGCCATTTAGAGAAAGGGAACAGCAAGGAAAGAGGAGGTGTGGTGTAAGGAAGCTAAAGTGAAAGAAGCTGACAGAAGAAAAAAGAACACTGTCTTTGAAGGATGGCATTCTGTGGTATCCTACATAGCAAAAGTAAACGTGGAAAAAAGTTGAAATCCCATCATATTATCTTTGTTGTGGTTTAACAGACAGGACACCACAAAGTTAAGTGACTAAATCCAAGATTTGAAGTGGAACTTTTTTGCACTACAATTATAGGACTTGATTTTGTGTTATGTGAAATAACAGTTTTAAGTGGAAATCTTGTATTCTTCAGTGGATATGGGGATTCAGAACTCTCTTTCCTAGGACAATTTTCTTGTCAGCAAAAAGTAACTAATGTTTTGAGTACAAAAAACCAAAACAACAACAAAAGGATATTCCAATTTTACTACTCATGAACCTAAAAGATTGTGTAGTATGTCAACACTATATCTTGACCATGAAATAGCTCAGACATTCTGTAATATTTTCTGTGAATAAAGCAATACACCAGCTTACCTTGGTCCCACTAAAAACTTCATTTACAGTGGTTCGACATTGTTCCACAGCACCATCTCCGTTGAATTCCAAAGCAACCACTGGACCTAGAAAATAGTTTCATCTAAAATCAATAATACTTTTAAACTTGGCATTGAAACAGTAGATTTCTCAACCCATAGGGAATTGTGAAGCTTGCAACAAACATTTTATTTTTTTGCTTGAGCAGCCCCATAACAGCAGATAAGGAATTAAAAAGACTTAAACATGTTACAAAAAAAGTACCGTGTTATCTGCAATTCCATGCCTTTTTTTTTTTTTCAGAGATTTGGGCAGGATTCCAGTTTTACTTCTTGAAAGGCAGCAATAGCACAAAAATGCTAAGGAGTGCAAGGCATCATGGAAGTGAGTCAGACTATGCTGCTCAAATAGTGAGCCATTTCACAGACATCTGGAGTGGGACTGAGTCATTCAAGCATTTTTGCTTCAGTCCCAAGATAGTGAATTGCCTGATTTTTGGACTTGTTCTCACCCGCTATTTGCAGATCTGCTTTCTCTGGTTTCATTCTGAACATGGTATTTCTTCCCACATGACTGTAATATAGCCCATAAGCTGGACTACCATCTTACAAGTGCAATGACTTTTGTCCAATTCTTGCAATGAGCATCACAGACCTCTCATGTCACCATGGAAAAACCTGCATGTTGCTACTAAGTTTGGGAATGTGTAGTGAGCTTTAGCATGTAACAGATAACAAGATGTCAGTACTTCTGAAAGAATAGACAAAACCCAACTGCAGTCATATCAATAGAAAGGCTTCTGAAATACTCTGACAGTACACCAGTTATCAACAAGAATGTTAAACACTTATCTGCTTTATGATTTGCTTAAATAATTTATACAGAAACACTGAACAGCTCAGTGGTTGAGCTAGCACTGGTGACAAGTCAGAAATAGTCTGAAGGCATGAGCTTTTTTTGACCATTCCAGGCAGATCTGCATGTGCCACTGCTCCTCAGCTATGCGGCTGGACCACTAGAGGGGGAGCAGAAACACAAAACACATGTGAAATAACTTTTCTGATGCCTTCAGGAGTTTTGGCTGGTTTAAGGCCTCACTGAGGCTTCCAAAACTCATCTCAACAGGTTTTACAGTATGCCCTTGAAGTAAAAATTTGTCCTTCATTCCTCTTTCTTCTCCAGAACTCTCTAGTGACAGATTTCTATATCAAGAGGAGAAAGAAAACACAAACCTTCTTCCAGCAGTGGAATGAATTCTAATGCACTCTGCTGGAAAACTCTGTGAGCATCCTCTGCCTTCATCAAAACTTCTTTAGTCTGTACCAGCTGAAAGCCTTTGCTAGTCATCTGTTAACAGAGGGAGAATTCATGTTAAAAATGCTTCTAAGGCAGAGTTCAACTTGAGTATCCAGATTACACTGTAATAGACTCATTTTTCCCATACACATTAAGTCTCAGAGCAAAGGGACCCTTTTTGCTCTTTTCGGAGATCATTTGCTTTTTCTACACTTCTGTTTATTTTCATTCCATTCATCCAGATTTTCTCTGCTGCCATAGTGCACCTAGAGGAATAAATGTGAATGTTTTTGTTTTATATATTAGCACCCAGGGTTATGTGCTTTTCCCCACAATCCCTCACAAGCAGAAACTAGTGGGAGTTAAAGGCATTCAGCATCTGGAAACAAGTAGTCAGTTCTCTTTAGTCTGCAATAGTTCAGTCAAGCATTAGCTCAAACTCTCATCTGTCCACTGCTAAGTATTCAGTTTTGGAACAAGACTTAACAACGTTTGAAAATACATATACACATCCCCCCCCTCATTTTTACTCCAAATCTAATATGAAACTAAAAGCACACGGGAAAGGAGCAAATACATTTTTACTTCCAAAACATCCATTTATCTACAGAGCAGTTAGATTTCCACAGAAACTCACTAACTAGTCCTTTAGCATCTTCTTAACTCTAACTTCTAAATAACTACTAAGAGAGGAGAACACATCTATTACTCTCCTCCTGTAACTCTTCCTTCGTCAGAAAAGAAATCACCTGTAAGTATCATTATCTGCCTTCACTCAAGTAACTCAGTAGCTCAGACCCATAAAAGTCCAGCTGGGCAGTGAGGAGGCAAGGAGACATCCTACAGCTTCCTTTCCTTGCAGATAAAAACCCAAGGGAAGAGCTCCACCAGATGTTTAGTTGATCATACAACACTGTGATCAGCAGCTTTTGCAGATACCACTCTCCGATGCTGTAGCCCTTGGTTACAGGCTCTGCTCTGTGACATCCTTGGCACCTCAGGAAGGTGAAAGCACCCAGCCACTCCCAGGTTTTAGCCCCAGGAAAGTACAAACTCAGTCAAGCTTGGAAGCTGCTGTCTCACAGAAAAAAAAAAAAAAAAAGAAAAAAAAGAAAAAAAAAACCAATAAAAAAAGCTATTTAAGTCATTGAAGACAGCTGACCAGCCATGACGAACACTCACTGCCCCTTTCAGAAAAAAAGTTTCAACACTGGATGACACGGGGGATACATTTTAACACTTTTTTTTTTTTTTTTAAGACTCTCTGTTAGTACTGGAAAAACTTTCAGGACAGACTTTTGTTAGCTGAGACTTTTAGGACAAGCTAACAAGTTAATCGGTTACATCCCTCTCACAAGCATTGTCAGTCACTTACTCTATATCTGACCAAGTTCATCAAATCAACTACACATTTTCTTCAGAGCATCACTTTGCTGTGCCATGATGGAAAAGTACACCTGAACTGTTAGAGCATAGATGTGCCACTCATAGGATGTCAACTGTAAGGAACTGACTGATTAAATGAGATTCAGCCTCTTACCTTTAAAGAGCTTTAAAGTTTTAAACAATGCAGTTGATCAGTATGGTAAGTAGACAAACAGAGCCTCTGGAGAATCAGAGGCTGTCCACAGGAACGCTGAATTAGAAATTGAAAACCTGAATGAAGACAAAAGTTGCTTACCTCATCAATTAACTTCCTGGCATTTGCAGTTGTGTAGTCACCAGCAAAAAACACGGCCAGACACGATTCATCGCTGTTCTTCTGTCTCCGCCCTCGAGTTATGGGTATTATGCTCTTTGTAGCATCAGTAGAAACCCTGACAGCTTTCAGCTCCTCAGAGCTGGGCAGAGGAACATAATCTTGGACTACAGCAGTTTCAGGCAAAAGGCCCCAGTTATTTTCTCCAGACACAGGGGTAAAGTCATGGATGTTGCTCCACGTGTTATTGAAGATACTCAGACCAGCATCTTTAAATTGTAAAGCAAGCTCGGGATAATAGTACTGGAAACATCCAAATTTCATACCTGTGGAGGACTCAATAATGGGCTGGGTGGCACAGCACAAGAACACCTCCAGCTTTCTGCAGTCCCGCGTGCGGAACTGTTGGCAGGCAACCACACATTTACAATCTTTGCAGTCACGGAAAAACACGCTGCCTTTTATTGGTCCTAAGAAGATTTGGCAATTTACACAGTCGTCAATCGTGATTGTAGCAGAATGGTCAAAGATGTAGATTTTACAGTTCTCGCAGTCCTGAATGACAAATTGTTGCCCTGCTACTTTTCCAGGCAGTCGACCCACAGTTTCATTCTTAAGTCCGGAAAAAGTGTAATCTTTGGGGTCAATCTGAAGGAGGAATAAAATAAAAAAAAGGTTAAAGTCTTCAAATGCAGAGAATATTATAATGCTAAATGCCCATTGACTTGCAGTGACTGAAGTACCACTGAATTGTACAAGATAAACTGCCGTAAGGGTTTTCAATGAGTGATGAAAGAGCAGAAGCAACTCTTTCAGCTAAACTACTGGAATACACAGTATTGAGGTACAACTAAGAAGTGAAACTACACTTCTGAGAATCTCCAGGGGAATACAAAAAAGCAATTCAGTTTGTCCTTTAATAAAGAAAGGGGCAAGGGGAGCTAGTTTTAACTGTAGACTCTGAACTGTTTCAACAAGGATGATGGTTCTGGGTAGAGTAGTAACCGTAATAAATAAGTTGTCCAACATACTTACAGATTCATAAAGCTGGAGATACACAGTATTTCCTTTTTGAGTAGCTTCTTTTGTCATATTTTACCTCAACACATTGCAAGGAAACTTTGCTGCTGTCAAACAGTATCTTCTCTATTATGTTTGCAAACTACAGAGAGCTCATTAATATGTGCCACAGCATTACCTCGTGCTAACAATGACAATATTTTTATGCTAACAAAATATATGAGATCGTTTTAGCTATGTCCAAGAAGCAAAAGCTGGCAGTGGTGGTACAGGGGTCATGTTTGCAGATCTCCTCCAAATTCCAGCATCCCTCTGGCTGAGGCAGAACACTTGAGGGAGGCTGTGGCTTTCCCTGGGACTCTCTTTTAGGGAGCAGCAAGTCACGAGCCACACAGCACCTGGGGTGGATGCAATGCAGGTGGAAAGCATGAAAAATACAGTCCATGTTGTCCTGAAACCAAAGGAATCTGAACTGGTTTATTTCTAGATATAAGTCTCAAGCCATCTACAATTCCTGGAGCAAGTTCTACTCTGCCCTCTTGTGAAAGCTCATTAAAATAGCACTTAGAAGTGTACAAGTGAATGACTAACACAAGACCACTTCACCAACCTGCTGATTATCAGCCTTGAGGCTCCTAAACTTTGCTGTATCATAACCAGTCATCATGCATTACCACAGTTTTGGTGTAGTCCAATTCCTAAAAAAACTTCTTCCTAGCATGTTAAACATTGACACAATATTTAGAGACCAGCAAAAAGCATAAACCAGAAGGGGCTAGCACCAGACATTCATTAAACCAGCCTAGGTAGCTTTTGACTGGAACAGCCAAAGGAAGCTAAAAATCTCTGCCAGCTGATAAAACGTATTTTGTTTTATGCAACATATATGACCTTCAGACAGGAAAGGAGGTTTGCAGCTGGTGAATCTTCCAAATAAAATGCAAGTTGAGACAATGAAGATGGCTTCCTAGAATTCTCTCCTCAATCATACTTAATACCACTAGTATACCTCCAGGAAAGTGCTGCTGGAAGTGTTACAAATAAAATTGGGAGACTCAAATGATAAGGGACACCTGATGGAGACTCAATCACACAGCATGCTTTGGATTCAAACTCTCCAAGCTCTTTAGTCTCAAGTAATGCTGCATATTTGATGCATATACAAGTTATTTCTCCTCATATTCTCTCTTACTTGAGAACACAAATATTAAAATTGCTTTTGGACATATTCTTCCCATTCATCTCCTAGAACATTTATGTATGTTTATGTATATCTGTATATCGGGTGGTTTTTTTTTTCTTAATAACCATGGGAGACAGACTCACTACTTTCAAAAGAGGCACAGAGGAACAATTCCTTCTCTCAGGAATGACAAGTTCAATGTTTCCATAACTTAGAGCTTTTCTTGAAACTTGGAACTAAGCACGTCTTTCTGAATTGCTCTGCTCTACAAAGCCTCTGAAGCAGCACTAGCTCATCCTACCCAGTAGCCTTTGAAAGGACATGTGAAACTTCACTTTGCAATTTTATTTAGGCCTAGGTGAAAAATACTGGTTAGTCAGCAAACTCACAGCTTACAGACAGTTTTAAATGAGAGTTTTTGAGTAAGAACAGTAGTCAAGTTAAAGATAAAAGTTTGGCTTATTATCAGATTTAGGAGCTCCTCTTTATTTACCTTTTTTCCAGAACTAAGAGTTCCACCCTGACACAGCTTTTACTTCTCAATTTGTTGACCATGCCAAGGAATTTGCACATTTCCTTTGATTTTGCTTTGCAGTTATCCTTTTAAAGACTAAGAGTATTTCTTGATTAACACTGCAGTACAGACTGGAGGGACTTCATGAAACAGATTTGATACTCTCTCCCCCCACTGGGTTATTGCCCCTGAGAGGAGGGGATATAAGACTATAGCAGATATAAATATTTCATTTCTCCAGAGAAACAGGCCTGAAGGCAGAACCATGACTTTGAGGATGCATCCAACAGCTCCTTATATGCTCATAGGATTACAGAGTAGTTTAAATTGAAAAAGACCTCTAAGTCCATCAAGTGCAACCATTAACCTGACATTGTCAAGTCCACCACTAAACCATGTCCCCAGCTGCCACATCTACACATCTTTTAAATACCTCCAGGGATGGTGACTCAAACACTTCCCTGGGATGCCTGTTCCAACTCTTTCCATGAAGAAATTTTTCCTAATGTCCAATCTAAGCCTCCACTGGAGCAACTTGGGGCCTTTTTGTCTTGTCCTATCACTCAGCACTTGGGAGAAGAGACCAACTCTGACCTCCAACAGCCTCCTTTCAGGTGGTTGTAGAGAGCAATAAGGTCTTCCCTGAGCCTCCTTTTCTTCCAATAGCCACAGCTCCCTCAGCTGCTTCTCATCAGACTTGTGCTCCAGATCCTTCACCAGCTCCATTGCCCTTCTCTGGTCACGCTCCAGAACTTCAGTGTCTTTCTTGAAGCAAGGAATCCAGAACTAAACACAGGATTTGAGGTACAACCTCAACAGTGCCAAGTACAGGTCATGGCTCTAGTCCTGCTGGCCACACTACTTTTGATGCCAGGATGCCATCATCCTCCTTGGTGCACACTCACCATCTCTGAAGTCTTCAGGTATCATCAACAGGTTAATATTAAATCACTGCAACCACCTTCCTTCCCCTGACAGTGAACACCAACTGCTTCTTAAGCTCTGTCTTGGCAATATAGCCAAAAAAGCAGGTTAGGAAAGCCAAAAGAAACAGAAGAAAGTAATACCTGCAGTCTTGTACAACCATAACCACGGCTATATACATTTCTCTGCCCACTCACTTGGCCTTCCACTGGCTATAAAATCTTCAGCACATGGCAGGTCAGGAAAATTCAACTATTTGATAACTCATCTACTTGTCCTTTGTACTTGGATAAAGTTTCAAAAAACTTTGTCCAAATCCACCCATCTCACCCAGACAGACGCTTTACTCTCCAGCCCTTAACAGGTTTTCTAAACATCTTTTTTTTCCCCAGGCTGATATAAGTTCAAAAGGTGACAGTACTCATAGCAGTAACTTTTAATATTTTCAGCTGAATTTAAAGAGTTCTTAGAGCAGATAAGAGTCGTACATTAATAGATATTGGCGCAGCTCAGGAGTTGAAACCTTCTAACTGAAGTGGCTATGCACAGGTTCAGGAATTACTCCATAGAATGACCTAACATAACCAGATGTGATGATGAAAAAGCTAGCCCTTCTTACAGGGCTAATATTTTTCCTTCTCAAAACAGGCATAGAAGCATAATCTTTGGTTCTTAGCAATTACAGTGGTGAGAAATCTGTTACAAAGGGCTAGAGGATAAATTGTACAGAGCAAGGATTTTAAAGGACAAACAAAAGGAAAGAAGTGAAGGCAAACAAGTTTGTCATGGCTTCCTATAGCTCCAGGACATCCTGTTACAAGTGCAAGGTACATTAAGTAGCTTTCCTTCCTGCAAACACTTGTCTTGCAAGAAGGTCAGAGGTTATGCGAAAGCTGTACATGACATGCATCTCTTCAGCCACCACTATCCAGTTTACTGGCACCAAAACTGGGCAGCTCCCATTTGGAAGAAGACTTGGAAGCACTAGAGCTTCACAGCTGTTAGTGGTAACTGTACCTAGAATCATAAAGGATCCCAACATCTTGAAGTGTTTCTGGTATGAGTTCGTGTCTTAGCAAGACTTTTTCACAGGATCCATCAGGGAAGGAGTTTTAGTCAACAGTGATACACCCCTACAAATATGAGAAGGTACTGACATTCTTAACAGGTTACAGTTCTCCTCTAGTTACCCATGTCTAGGCTGCTGAGCAAACAGTTTGTAAAGTATTTCTAAACCACTTACACTAAGGTCTTCTCTTTTAAATATAATTCTCAAAAAATCATCCCCTATCTCTCTAAGTCACTACAGATGGCAGTTCAGAAATGAACTTACAGCTGATGACATACAGAAGTTGGCTGCTGACCCAGTGACATTAAAAGCTGCACCTATAGGGTAGGCACATCAACTTAAGAAGCTTTAAGCACTATTTTTGTCAGCAGGGGAATTAACATTAGGGAAATAAGAAATAAAAGGGCATTCCCAGGCCTAGACACTTCTGCATATTCATACTTGCATGGGTTTGGTGCCCTCAAGTAGTGAGTTGCAACATCCTCTGGAGTTTGCTTGTTGAAGTTACTCACCCACTGGCAGATTTCAAGATTCTTGCACAACAAGAAAAGGTAGAAAATATAGTGCAGGTTCCTGTCTCTAGCAAACAGTTTTCCATTTTGGAGCATCTCCTGCACAGTGTGACTTTAGAAGTGGCCAGTACAACAATATGAATGCTCATTTCATTCTGTTCTTGGGAATCTTCATGCTTTTCCATAATGCCCATAACATCATAAAACAGTCATTCACATTCAGCAAACCACTGCCAAATACTGCATACAGAAAAAGTGAAAGAAGAAAGGAAGCTACCCAGGCCTGTATTTGATCTAACTGGAAATACTGCTTAATATGAACCTTCTGACTGTTTCTCAGTTGATCTGACCACATTTTGAGAAATACAACAATAGTTCTGGTGCACCAGGAAGCATAAGGGAGATACATTGGATTTAAGGACAAAATAATTAATTGTTTAGAGAAAAAAAGTTATTAATATTCAAAAATAAAGTAGAAAATGGCTACCTAAACAAGATCAAGATAATTCAAGATACCTGAGTCAGCTCAGACCATTCATGAAAAATCCTCTAACGTAAGGTAACTAACAAAAGACTATGTTTTAGGCAAAAAAGTTAAACATCTTGAGGTTTTTTAATTGTTTAAATACAGCTACACAGCACAATAACAATGATAGCTGCATGTTTCCTATCAACTAAACCAGTTAAGTCGCAAGTCAGTTGACATAAAACAAAACTTTACTTGTTCCTCCTAAAAGTTAAAAAAATAATCTGGGAAGGAAAGTTCCTCTAAGCTCTAAATGCCACTATAATCATAATTAATCTAATCCTACTTCTTTGAACACGAGACAAAAGCAAAAAAGATGATGCAGCTATTTGTGTTTCTTCTCCTGTGGAGGTCATGAGCGTATCTGCTATCACAAGACACAAAAGCCCCAGTTCCTGTCTGTACATACCCACATTCAGTTACTGCTGTTAGTCATACAGTGGGAAAGGAAAACAACCCAGGTGGAAAGCTAGCTGAAGAAGGCAGGGAAGGGCTGAGCACCACCAAGTTCCTCTCCCACACTTGGTCAGAAAGAGACTCTCATGACAGCCCAAAGACATCAAGAGACATAAGTCCTCAGGATGCAATGCAGTACTAACAGACTCTGGAATAAATTTGCTCTACTTACACTCATGGACTGAGAATCCCAGAGCAGCAAGAAACTGAATACTCATCCTTCTCCTTTCTGTTTTCAAGATAATCTGATCCTTTGGTTATTCTACTGCACCATAAGTAATCTTCACAGATTCTGAAGCCAGAACCCATGGGTTCTCTGAACCCGTGGCTAAGTAAGCATTACAGAGACTCCAGCAGATTTACAACGTAATCTAAACTTGATTAAATTTTGCATACCTTAAAACTTCTGTCCTCAGTTAATAAAGTCACACAGAAATCTGAAAAGGCCCCTCAAATTCATATACTTTCCTTAATTTCAATTCAGCTATCAGCATCTTATAATAATTTCTATTTATAATTTTCTACCACATGGTCTGTTTTTGGGACTATTACACAAGAGTTACATGGTCACTGGGATATCATCATATTACTCTTTGTCTAGGGCTACACTATAGCAGACAGTATCAATACTAATCATCTTTTGCCATCAAAACATGATTAAAATAGGCTCAACTGGCAATGATGTCCTTCAGAAGCAGCAGAAGTAGTTTTGTTGGAGGAACCACTCAGGTTCAGTCACCCCTCTACACATCCCTAATCACACAAATATGCACACAAGTGTGCCTACATTTTTCTGCCATGTCAGGATGGCATTAGTTTACAGGAAGACAGCTGGAGTGTCTGAGCAGCAAGACATACTCACCTGTAAGAACACACAGAGCATAGTTTACAAAAACGACAATTGCCAAACCTGCTTGTGAAACTGAACTATACAACCACAAATGCATCACTGAGTAGGAGAGCCTAAAATTAGAAACACATCCCAAACCCAAATGGTGGAAACAAACATCAAAAGACATTTAGCACATCTGTTCACAGAGTTGAGGTTTTCAGGGTTTAGAATACGATTCAATGCACTTGAACAAAAAGGAGTCTTGATGCCACAAGTTTTCCAACTGACTTCAATTTAACTTTGTGTACAAACACAAACTTGTGAATATAAATAACTATATGTGAAGCATCAGAAATGGGAAAGCAATAGACAAGAGGACAAGGTATCACAGACAACATTTAAAACTGACATTAAAACTGACAGGGTATCACTTAATACAAACTGGGATCAACAAGTTTAGTGCACCAAGTGCTCAGTACTCCTTCACCTAAGATAAGGTGACTCCAGGTGCTTTCCTAGTTGAATGTATTGCTCTTACATCCAAAAAGCCCAATGAAAAATAAGGCTGCAAAGAGCAAGGGAAATGAACTTAGACATTAAATAGCCATTCTTAGGTTGTACAGTACAAAATTAAGCAGCTAATTTGATGGTTTACACAGTTCACTAGCACAGCCCAAACTCACTGATTCTTCTGGTTTCTAAGAGTCTTTTACAGAAAAAGAGGAAGTTTTACATGCAATACATGACCTTTGTTTTTTTACGCCACAGAGATAGATTGTTGGTGCTGTAACAGTTTCATATGTTAGCTTGAGCCTACTTCCAGCAAGTTAACAACAATCATTTCCTTAGCAACAAGGCTGGCTATTCTCTGAATCAAGTCTTTCTATACCCTGACTTTCCTTCTTTTAGTTTTCAGAGTTAGCTGTATATAAGTAGATGGGGTAAAAATTCTCATACCTGTTGAGCTTTAGCTGGTGAATTTGCTCTAAAATTAAAAAATAGTATTCCAAAGGCTGACTTAGTAATTTACTTTTAGATAAAGTTTTGTTCTGTCACTAAAATATGGCTTCACTACAGTCCTTCCCACTGTGAGAATAGTCTCCATACAAGTGACAGGCTGTTATCCTCTCCTTCTCTGTCTGCTCTCTAAATATCTGGTATCCAAGTCAAAGCAATAAGCCCAACACAGATTGCTCATCTTTATCCTCAAGGAACCAATTCCTCCAGGCCATGCGCACACTCTCTAGCTCATCTCCATCTAAGCTTGTCTTGATCTACTTGGAAGACTTAAGGGACACCCTAGAGCACCTGGCCAAGTTTAAAAAACAAGCAAGCTAAACATTCAAATAAGTTCACACATTTTCTTTTCCATACTTGTAAAATATGGCCTAAAGGTTTGAGGATTTTATTTGTTGAAACCACATTAATTACGTTTTTCACCTGCCCAGTTTCCGCTTCCCCCACCCGAAGGCAGCTGGAGAGGAGAGGAAGAGAGGCCTAGCAGGGCTACAATGTCATTCTATATTTTGGAAGTGAAACTTGAAATGAGGCTAGGAAGAAATACATTTTATCCAGCATTTAAATGCTTTCCCGCTTGAGTCTTCATGACTGCTTCCGGGAGCTCTGGAAACAACATGGGAAAGGATTTGACTTCATCTGTCTTTTTAGGGGCTAGTAAGCTAGTTCTACTTCCTCAAAAAAAACCTCAAAAAAGAAACAAACAAACAAAAAAAAAAAAAAAACCAACCCCACCCCAAAACCTTAAAAAAACCCAACCAACCATCCAAACCAACAGCGCAAACACCCAAGCAGGAAGAATCAATATAGACAGCCAGGACACACAGCACGAGTTTTATGCCTCCGCTCCAATGTCAGGTGCGGGGACTCGCCCGGGCACAAGCAGCTCCCCAGCCATTAATCCCGGTTTTCTCGAGTGAAGCACGCACCCAGGGGACTCCGCGCTGTATCAGGAATCCCGACGGCAGGCAGACACCCGTGGGGACTGTCACAGCCAAGCTGCCTGCCCACAGGGCGCTGTCCCACCGGGAGGCAGCGCCAGCCCCCTCCGGAGCAGCCCCGCACCGGAGACCGATGCTCGCACCGCCGGCAGCCGCGGCATCCGGCGCGCCGCCCTCTCCGCTTGCACAATTTGAGACTGCCTGGTAAAATCCTTAGGCTAAACACTTTTTAATTGTTCAAATAAAC